>BQNB010013233.1:0-25764 GCA_026074375.1 Tanacetum coccineum | reverse complement strand
GAATAAGGATGGAGGGAATGGGAATGTACAAGGTTAGGTTTATGCAGTTGGGAATGCGGAGAAGAGAGGGAATGCATCGGGAAACCCGGACTCCAATGTCGTCACGGGTACGTTCCTCTTAAATAACAACTATGCATCTATCTTATTCGACACTGGTGCCGATAGAAGCTTTATATCCACTGCATTTAGTTCCTTTAGAAAATAGTTATGATGTTGAATTAGCTAATGGGAAAATAGTCGGGATAGACACTATTATACAAGGTTGCACTTTAAATTTCTTAGACCATCCATTCAACATAGATCTAATGCCCGTAGAACTGGGTAGTTTTGATGTCATTATCAATATGGACTAGTTAAGAATATGTCACGCCGTGATCGTGTGTGATGAGAAACTTGTTCAAGTTCTCTATGGGAATGAAACTTTGACTTTTTGTGGCAGCGAGAGTAGCAACGGAAGAGAATCTCGGTTGACAGTTATCTTACATTCAAAATCTCAAGAGTGCATGGCAAAAGGATGCCATGTCTTTTTGGCACAAATATCCGCCAAGAAAGAGGAGGACAAGTCAGAAGGAAAACAAATAAAGGATGTACCAATCGTCTGAGATTTTCCTAAGGTATTTCCTGAGGACTTGCCAGGTCTTCCTCTGGCTCGACCAGTGGAATTCCAAATCGACTTAATTCCAGGAGCCGCGCCCGTAGCTCGAGCACCGTATTGATTGGCTCCATCCGAAATGAAGGAATTATCAGAACAATTACAAGAGCTTTCTGACAAAGGATTCATAGGCCCTAGTTCCTCACCTTGGGGAGCCCCGGTCTTGTTTGTCAAAATGAAGGATGGGTCATTCAGGATGTGCATCGACTACCGTAAGTTAAATAAACTAATAGTGAAGAATCATTATCCACTCCCGAGGATCGATAATTTATTTGATCAACTCTAAGGATCCAGTATTTATTCAAAGATAGATCTGAGATCACGATATCACTAGCTTAGAATACGAGAGCAAGACATTCCAAAGACGACATTCCGAACTCGGTATGGCCATTACGAGTTCCAGGTTAGGCCATTCGGACTGACAAACGCACCTGCAGTATTCATGGACCTCATGAACAGAGTGTGCAAGCCTTACTTGGATAAGTTCGTAATTGTCTTCATTGATGACATACTGATTTATTTGAAGGACGAGAAAGAGCATGAAGAACATCTTAAGGCAATTTTGGAATTGCTTAAGAAGGAGCAGTTGTATGCTAAGTTTTCAAAATGCGAGTTTTGGATTCCGAAGGTACAATTCCTCGGTCACGTCATTAATAGGAGAGGCATACAAGTAGATCCAGCTAAAATTGAATCTATCAAAGATTGGGCATCTCCTAGGTCACCAACGAAGATCCCCGCCAATTTCTAGGTCTTGCTGGTTACTATCGAAGGTTCATTGAAGGATTTTCGAAGATTACTAAGTCAATGACGAAACTTACTCAGAAAGGAATCAAGTTCGACTGGGGAGAAAAGGAAGAGAACGCTTTTCAGTTAATAAAGCAGAAGCTGTGCAGTGCACCAATTCTGGCTTTACCTGAGGGGAGCGAAGACTTTGTGGTCTACTGTGATGCGTCACACAAGGGTTTAGGTGCTGTGTTAATGCAGAGAGAGAAAGTGATTGCCTATGCTTCTCGACAGTTAAAAGTTCACGAGAAGAACTACACCACTCATGATTTAGAGCTTGGGTCGGTTAGTGTATTGCTCTCTAAAGATATGGAGACACTATCTATACGGAACCAGATGCACCGTGTTCACCGACCATAAAAGCCTACAACACATTCTCGATCAGAAGTGCATTAGAACATGAGGACAACAGACGCGGTTGGCTGGAATTACTGAGTGACTACGATTGTGATATTCGTTATCATCTAGGGAAAGTAAACGTAGTGGCCGATGCCCTGAGCAGTAAGGAACGGATCGAGCCACTACGGGTTCAAGCCTTAGTTATGACAATTGGTTTGGATCTCCCCAAACGAATATTAGAAGCTCAGATCGAAGCCTCAGAACATGAGAATCTCATGAATGTAAGATGTTGGGCGGTATAATCCAGAAGGGATATACCCAAGGAAGGATTGGAAACGAGTGCGATGGAAACACTATGTTACACAGCAGGAGTTGGATACATTGCCTATGGAGACTTAAGGATGAATTATGCACAATCCACAAGTCGAAATATTTATCCAATCCCGGTTCCGAAAAGAAGTACCAAGATGTGAAGAAATTATATTGGGTGGCCAAAACATGAAGGCTGACATAGCCACAATGTTAGCAAATGCCATGACTATGTGCAAGGGTCAAGGATCGAACATCAAATGCCATCGGGATTGTTAGTACAACCGGAAATACCGGTGGAAGTGGGATAATATCACGATGGATTTTTCACCAAACTTCCTAGTGTCGTCACCAAGGTTTCAGACCCCATCTGGGTGGATTGTGGATCGACTTACAAGAAATTGCTCACTTCTTGCCAATAAGGCCGAGAATGATATCAAGTTGACAAGTTGGCAAGGTTGTACCTGAACAGGATAGTGGCAAGACACGGGATACCTGCCTCAATTATCTGTGATCGTGATGGAAGATTCACTTTAAATTTCTGGAGATCATTTCAAAAAGCTTTGGGTACAGATATTAGTATGAGCACTGCGTATCATCCAGAAACTGACGGCCAGAGCGAGAGAACCATTCAAACTCTCGAGGACATGCTACGTGCTTGCGTGATCGATTTTGGCAAAGGTTGGGTTAAGCATTTGCCATTGGCCGAGTTTTCATACAACAACAGTTATCACGCTAGCATAAAGGCCGCCCCTTATGAGGCACTGTATGGTCGAAAATGTCGATCACCGGTGTGCTGGGCCGAAGTTGGGGAAGCCCAACTGACTGGCCCGGAATTAATCCAAGAAACAACGGAAAAGATCGTCCTGATCAAGCAAAGGATGCAAGCTGCACAGGATCGACAAAAGAGCTACGCTGATCGGAAACGAAAGCCGATGGAGTTCGAGATTGGGGACAGAGTTATGCTCAAGGTCTCGCCGTGGAAAGGGGTCGTACGGTTCGGTAAGCGGGGCAAGCTGAACCCGAGATATGTCGGACCTTTCAAGGTGTTAGCAAAAGTTGGAATGTTGCTAATAGGTCTGGAACTTCCGAACTTCTTCAAGAGTTGAGCAGAGTTCACCATACTTTCCATGTGTCTAATCTGAAGAAATGTTACGCTGATGAACCATTAGTCATCCTGTTAGGAGGAATTCATGTTGACGATAAGCTCCAGTTTGTGGAAGAGCCCGTTGAAATTATGGAATGGGAGATCAAACGATTGAAGCGAAGCCGTATACCATTGGTTAAGGTTAGTTGGAACTCTAGGCGGGGCCTTGAGTTCACCTAGGAACGTGAAGATTCGTTCAAACAAAAATACCCGCAACTCTTCACAAACCGGGCTTCGTCACCCACTACAATGTCTTAATCTTTGAGGACAAAGCTCTTTTAACGGGTGGAGACTGTAACATTTCTCAATTTCAGGTCATTTTACGACTCTTATTAATTAGTCACTATTTATTTTGGTCCGATACGCGTTTACTTTTAATTTTACTTTTGAGCTAAATCGCGTAGACTAGAAATAACCATTTAATATAAACGGTCATTAAATAAATTTAGGTTTACATCAACCAAGTAAGAAATAATTATTAAGAAGATAATTATGTGCTTTGCGTATTTTATTTTTATTGGATACGTAAAAGGGTTACGTTTCACACTAAAATACATTTGGACACACCTCGGAAATACCTAGACTTACCTAGACTCAAACCAATACCCACATTTTATCCTTAAACACAAAATTTATTAAATTCTTGTGTTAAATACCCACTAAGGCCGAATAATATGGTTTAACCCATAAAACCATTCCCTAAATAATATATAAGTACATGTATATCTAAGGTTTAATTTAATCTAGTACTAAAATGTTCCTAGTCGCTTAATACACATTGGTAATAACCTAAATTTCCTTTCTATCTCCTTTGGGTGCCGATTATATGCATGTATGCATACAAATCTATAAGATTTTGCTAGCTAACAAAATCTTGTACGACAACTAACTAATTAAAGCTTGTACTTAGGTGGTTTAGCAAGAAACAATGTGTGACTAACTAGAAACCACTAAACCACAAGGTTAGGGCATGGTTTGGTTTTGATTTAATGACTAGGGGAGGTAACTAGTTCTCATGTCTATAAATACCACTCATAAGTTCCCAAAATACATTTCCAAAAACTCTTAAACCTCTCTCTAAGAAAAACCTCCCCCAATTACTCCTAATTCCAATCGACTATATCATAACGCGAACCCGATACTCAAACACATACACTTCTAAGACTCATGGTAGCATATTATGAGCAAGGTCAAAAGGACAAGGGGAAACACAGCTAAAAGACTAGCAATCTACACTCCACTTCTCAATCTTAGAGCTATAGGACCTTTGTAAAGTCCTCTCACGAAACTTTTACATAACGTAGGTTAATTGTTCATTGATTCTAGACTCATGTCGCGATCATTGAAACTAAAAAAGTGCATGTAACCAAGTGATTTAACACGACTAAGGACTTAAATGTTTTATCCATATGAAAGCTTGGTCACCAACATGAACACCATAACCCTGATACACGATTTAAAGAAAACACACGTGAAGCACTTTGCATACACGCGACACTAAGGACTAGTAACGAATATAAACAATTGACTAACACATGCATGTAAAAATTCGATGTGCATACGAGCAAAAAACTTACCTTTGTATCACTAGGATCTTTTGAATAAGTATGGTTTGCTAAGGGAAAATCAATGGGCCATTGTGGGCTTGTTAAACCTTCAAGGGTACATGACCCGGGACCAAACCGGTCCAAACAAGTTCGTTTGATAAGCCACGGCTTATTTATAAGTCCCTCGAGCTTATCTAGGACCCCACACATGTGTGTTTATCAACATTGACCCTTCCTACCTTTTAGAAAACCAAACGAACCCTTTTTGGGCCTAATAGCCCATGTCCGAACCCCAACAGGCCCAAACAGTGAACACCATAGCTTATCAATAAGCTCACTCGAGCTTATTAAGAAATCTACATGATTATTAACTCTCATGGACCTTAACATGCTCTAGAAAATATAGCCTAACCCTAAATGGGCTTAACGGCCCATTACTATGACTAACGAAGGCTTATAAACCACAAATAAGCTTTGGCGGCTTATTTGTGAGCTTAGATAGCTTTAAAGGTATGTAAATGCCTAACAGAGCCGAACGGACCCGAAAGGATTAAGCCCAAACCCTTAAAACCCTTATCGGGCCTTAACAGGCCCAAGCCAGCCCAATAAGAGTGCTTATTAGCTTATTTTGAATAAGCTGAAAAAGAAAACAGATTGTTTGGGCTTAATATAAATTGGAAATGAGCTAGCAAAGCCTATAAACCCTTAAGGGTGTTCGTCGAGTAAGCTATTAGGCTTTCGGGCCCAATAAGCTCAAAATAAGCCAAGATAAGCTCGCTGAGCTTATTGACAGCTTATTTGATTTAATGGACTTAATTACACTTAATGGACCCAAAGGGACCCAACCGAAAGGCCTAAAACCCTCTTCGGGTCTTAAATAGGCCCAATGGCCCACTAACGAGTGCTTATTTGCTTATTTAAATAAGCTGAAACGAAATAGACCCTAAAGCACTAAATAAGCCCAAGAAATAAGTTAGATAAACCTAAGGGACCCTTAAGGTTCCATACGGGTTGTGTTATTGGGCCCGTAAGCCCAATAAGCTACAATAAGCTCCCCGAGCTTATTTACAGCTTATCACGCCCCACTGAGCTTATTGAGGACCTTTAGACTTATTAAAACTAAAACGGACCTTTAAAATGCTAAACGGACCTTAACGGGCCCAATAAGGCCCGTTAAGCAAAAAATAAGCTCGATGAGCTTATTTATAAGCCGAAACAGCTTTTACAACTTATTTGAACTTAACAAAAAGAAATGCCACTTGTTGAGTTTTATTTGGAGCTAAAATGCAATTTTTGCAAATCGAGGGACTAAAAATGTACAATTCGAAACTTAAGGGATTAAATTGTCATTTTCGAATTGTGATAACCCCAGGGACTGTTTTTGAAACATTCTAAAACTCAAGGACTGAAGTGTAACTATAAAGACCTAAATTACAAATTTGTAAACTTAAAGGACTACTTATGTAATTATCGAAACTAAAGGGTTTAAAGTGTAAATATCTATATTTTATAAACCTATGGATTAAAGTGAAATATCTAGAAACTTAAGGGTATATTGTGAACAAAAGTGAATTAATAAAACACTTAACGAATCAGTCGAATATTAAGATACGGACATTAAACGGGTTTAATTAACGACGTAATAAATAAGTATATTTATTAACATGCTTTCACGTTTCTCGAGACCAACGAAATTATAAATACAAATATGCCAATGTCACCACCACACAAGTGATAACAGTATATATAAACTTGAAATGGAATTTAGTTTACACAATGAGTCGTTAGCTTAAATGTGTAGACTAAGATTGACCGTCTATACTTAGGTACTTAGACGGTGTATTCTTTGCTTTACTTGGATTATTTATTATCATCCAGAGAACAACCTAACGAAGGAGAGTTCATACCCCATGTTGTTAAGATTATTTAAATGATTTACATCCTTGGGTGAAACAATGCCTTTGATTTATAAATTGGACTCAAGATGTAACCATATTATACCATGATCCGGTGTCTTGCCTGAGTTACCATAACCCTTATGTATATGATCATAGAACTATTAATTGCATAGAAAATGATTTGGGAAATACATTGTGTGGGCGCGAAATTTGATGGATAGAACTATATAGGGATTGAC
Organism: Tanacetum coccineum; assembly: GCA_026074375.1. NCBI lineage: Eukaryota > Viridiplantae > Streptophyta > Magnoliopsida > Asterales > Asteraceae > Tanacetum > Tanacetum coccineum. The sequence goes on along the minus strand of BQNB010013233.1, from coordinate 18,850 downwards.
AATCCCCCGTTCGGTCGTGACTAGCTATCACATGGGAACGAAACCGATACCATTGACGAATTTGTGGATGTATTTTGCGGGTTAGCACATCATTCACGGACACTGTTGGCAATATTTTATTTGCATCCATATATTTCAGCTTCATGTCATGATCAAAGAAAAAACATATTACTTTTTATAATGTTTGCATGTGTTGCTAAAGTCATACACTTGAAACTTGCCGTCCAACTGATTTATTTTACATAAACCTATGAATTCACCAACATATGTGGATGTTTTTAAGCATGTTTTTCAAGTCAATAAGGCACCGAGTTGGCTATGATACATGGAGTTGATAATTGAAGAGTCAACACTATAAGATTTGGGTCTTATTACATTTGGGAACAATTGTTTTTATAAACCGGAATCTTTATTTATATTGTTGAACAATTTAAAACCACAACACTTAGAGAGAGAAAGAAAATGGGAATCTTAGATTAGTGAAAATGTGATAAATGAACAACCAACACCCTCTCCAACCAATGAAGAGGGTTTATATATGCCTAGCTAACCGGCCATGGGCTTATGGTATGGGCTTACATTGTAACTTTGGCCCGGTTAGCTTACTAAGTTAATCGTACAACTTACAACGAGCTATGACTAATTATATTGGTAGTGACCGACACTTTTTCGTATTTCTAACAAAAACTGTATTAACCTTAATTAATCCGATTAGAAAGTTGGTTTGTTTATTAAGTGCAATGATTTCTTCTCTCGAGGTGGCATATCATTCTTAATACTTAGGCGTTACATCATCCTAAGAACTAGATACATTAATTCTGTCACAATTAAAGCATCCGCATAAAGCATCCTTATTTGCTAATTATAATCTATCTTAGGGATTAAAGCAATGGTGATCTTGTTAAACCCTAACTCATAGAGACTTTACCCACTTACCGCTTAATGGAAATTTATACACTAGTAGTCCACAAATCCAACTATTCAATAGAATCAGAACGTTACTTGTTGAATTATCTAGGTCACTTGCTAGTCAACACGATTAATAAACCATTAGCAATATCCAATTAGTTAGTTAAGCCCGAAGCGTATCTTAGAGACAGACTTAGAAGAACAATATTTGTGATCCTATTATTCTAGATGTATAAATTACTATATGGAGAGCTATCCTAGACTCTAGATCTACTTGGTCCGTGTCACTAGATCCAGTTGAATGATAGGTCGCATACAAAAGCGCGTAAACAAGTATAAATTGATAAACATAAACAAACATTCAACGATAAATCAAGAAATCAAGATAAACAAATACCAAACATTTAGATCTTCATAATAATGGCTAATACCCGAAGGTATTAGCCTTTAAACGTCATAATAAATACAAGAGCAATTATTTAGCCAAGGTAAACTAACTGAGTTAACGAATGATACCAAAAACTGAATGATTACTAAAGTATATGGAATTACACGATGTCTCCTATGGAATTGATAATGTTGCTCGACCTCTTCTGCTCTTTTTCTCCTCTGAAAATTGACTTTTATGGTTTAGGTATCGAGAATATGATTTAGCACACTTAAAACTCGTTTTTGAGTTTTCTATTTATAAGGTCTGGAAGTCGGTTTGATACGGCGTATCCAAGGATTGGTGTCACACCCCGTAAATTTCAGGTTAATATTTTTAAACTTTTCCGATCATTACTTTTGACTTTTATACGTTACGTTTGAATCCAACAGTTTACCGGGAAGTTAAACTGCGTAAATCTGAAAAACGTCACTTTTTTACATTTTTTTTTTTTATTTTTTTCTTATTCATATTTTTTTTTTATTTGTTTTTTAAATTTTTTTTTTTTTTCTCCCCCCCCCATATTTTTTTTTTTTAATTTTTTTTTTTTTTTTTATTTTTTCCCCCCCCCCCCCCCCCCTCCTTTTTTTTTTAATTTTCTTTTTTTTATCTATTATTAAATTTAAATTATTGTGTGTGTGTGGTGTAGAAAAAAAAAACTTACATTTTTCTTTATTTTATTAATTTTAATTTAAATTTTTTAAAAAGTTTCATATGTAATTAAATTTTGTATATTTTTATTATTAATAATAATTAATAATTAATTTTTTTAAAATTTTTAATATAATTGTTAATTTTATTTAATTTGTAAAAATGTGAAAAACAAAGGTGTTGAATTTTTTGTTTGTGTGTGTGTTTATTTAATTTTATTTAATTGTGTGTTATTGTGTATTTATTTTTTATAAACAACTATGTGTGTTTTCACCATTTATGTTACGTAAAAAAAAAGAAAAAAATTAAAATAAAGAACAAAAAATAATAAAAAAAGTGTGTGTAAAGATAAAGAAAAAAGAATAAAGATAAAAGAAAATAAAAACTAGAAAAAAACAAGGAGCGGAATAGATACAACTAGGATCATATCGAGATTAATTACAAAGACTAGTAAGATATGCTGAAGAGACATAATATATGTAGAAGCAAGTAAGTATTTATAAGAATAGTTTATCATAATAGTAGTTTGTGAGAAGAAGATTGTTGAAGCAAATCATAGATACGAATAGATTATAATTGAGTTAAAAGGGTATATTTATCATTGATATAAAAAAAGATTCGAACGATTTTTCGCTGTTTTTTTGATCCTCAAAAACGGAACCACGAAAAATACTCGAATATAATGAACTGTATATGAGTTAGTGAGATAACTGATCTCAGAAATAGAGAGATATCTGAGTAGAAGAACTTATATATATAGTGTGAAACCTCTAATAGAGCACAAAAGATATAGATCAAATGAGAAGGCAATTAGCTGTAACTCCAGACAGAGTATCATAATGTAAACCAGATAACTAACCCAGAGAAAGAAAGAGAGATAGATATTAGTGAGATCAAGAAGAGATAATAGGATCTATTGAGAAAAAAAAGAATAGAGTGTATAAAAACACAATGATATAGAGCTAACCACCTGTAATTCTAGAATAAATAGAGACTGATATGTAGAAACAAATCAGTTATACCTCTACAAAAAGAGACAACTGTGGAAGAAATATAAAAGTAGAATATATCAACTTTGAGAGTGAAGCTAAATAAAATAAAAGTGAAATGTTGACAAGAGACATATGAACTAAAAAGAACGTGAGTCTTATAATCACTATGAAGGTATACAATCTATTAGATAATTTGAAGATGTAGATAAAAATGAATATAGTCACATGAGCTGATCTCAAGAATAGCGTTATATATAATAGTCTAAGAGTTGGATCTATGAGAGAGAAACAATTAAGTCCTCATACATATGATATGAAGAAGAGACGATATGAGATAAAGAGAAAACTCGAGATGAATCTCTCCAAGACATATAGGAGAGACAACATATGTAGAAGGACCTCTACTGAGTGAAAGAGAGATAAACAAAAATAAGAGTGGAGAATTCGATCAATTTAGTGAGATGTTCACTTGAGGAATAATCAAGAGATAAGATAGATCTGAACGTGAAAATAGATGTGAGAAAGACTCTCTCAAACAATCACTCATCTAAGCTCAGAATCTAATAGATATAGAGTGTTGAAAGTCTCAGATTATAATTCCTTGAATATGAGTAATCCTAAAGAATAGAATTTACTCTAACTCTTCCTGATGTGAGAGTGATAATCCAATATCATGAGACTGATCTAAAACGATAGAATAATCGCTATATTACATAAACACATACCCAATCCATAACTTTAATTTTTAGCAAGATACAAGTATACCAAGATCATTTCCAAGACTATCTAAGGTTGTTTGAAACCTTAAACCTTCCATTTTCAAGAGTTCTCAAGATTATAAAATTAGGGTTTCTAATTTTATAAGTGGGTTTTATAGATCTAGTCATCTTGAGTATAGATCTTGTGATTCTCTACTTGTTTCTTCATTCTTGTAAGTATTTCTTGGTCATCTCTTGTTTCATTTCTTTTATTCTTATGAATATTGTTCAAGTTTAAGAATCCATGTGTTTGTGTTACTTTTTAAAAGAAATGATAAAAGTAACTTGACAACTTTTATAAAAATGGAAGTATTATGTTTGTTGTTTTATAAGTTATGGTGAGATGAGTTGAAAAGTGTGTTGCAACAATAGAAATGAAGGGGTTAGGTTAGATTAAGTGTGTTTTGTTGGTTGGTTTGGTAGTGATCGGGATTAGGCTAGAATAAGCACTATTGTGGCGTTTGGATGGATTTTTGGGAGTATTTATGAAAAGACATGTTGCTGATCCGAATTAGTTTTGAGGTTTTGAGCGACCTAAAAATGTCTTCATTAGGCGTAAAAGTAGTTTTTGAAGAGCTTGTTTCGAATAGATAGTTTTTCACATATCGCACTTTAAAATCGGACTTAAAACGGCCAAGTTATAGCCAAATGAAACTTGAAATATTTTTCGGCAAAACCCAATGAATAGTGTGCTGATGTGAATAGTAAAAAGGGTATTCGGACACTTTCGGACATTTTTGGACTTTCTAAACTCTAGCGAAACATATAGTAACACATATATATAGATTAACATCATTTGAAGACGTCATTAACATATTTTAGGAAAAAGCGATAAAAGTCACTAAAAATAGTAAGTTTGATAGTTAAAAACTTAGCGGATCAGACTTGAAAGTTAAGCGATTGGTGGTTAGTTGGCATTTTGAAAATATGGAAACTTAACAAATATAGGGGACGGTATTAACGTCTTGAAACTAAAAACTTTCCTAAAATAGAAACTTTCTAAAAGTAGTAATTTTTGGATAAACGCCAAGACTTGACGAAAAACTCTATAATTTTATTTAGTCATACTTTATTAAACAAACTAAAGCACAAACACATATGGATGTCTTTTCTCTTGAAAGTGTGTCGTACAAGTTTCGGTTATCTTTCGTTTACCTAAGACGCGTCATTTATTTAGGTCGCGTGTAGGACCTTTCGGCTTTATTTCTTCCTCGTTGATTATCGATTCACCACTTGCTTAAGGTGAGTTCATAGCCCCACGTTTTACCGATTTTCAAATGCTTTATACTTTGGGGTGAGAAACATTGTTTGCTTTTAAAATTGGACACAAGTTCTTAACGTGAGTTTTACATGTTTATGTGTTGCCTAAGTTTTGCTACAAACCACTATTGCCCGAACTATCATGAACCGTTAGTCACCTATGGCCAATTAGATTGGTTAAGTGAGCGCGAATGCGTAAATAGATCTATTGGGACTAATTATCCCTATCTGCTTTGGTTCCACTTAACGAAGAACAAACGGATATATGTCATGTCGATGTGCGTTGTGGTGGTCTTTGGTTTGGGACACCAGTTAGGGCAGGAATACTATGTGGCATGATATGATATGCCCTGTTTTTATTAGCATCGGTGTCATGAGCTTAGCATAACAGTAAATACTTTTATGTGATGATGTATCTGTTATAGTAGTCGCATACGTTTTGAAATCTTGTGGTCCACTCTTGTATTAACTTAAACCTATGAATTCACCAACATTATGTTGACGTTTTAAACATGTTTTCTTAGGTGCTTAGCTTGGCTTGATTCTTGATGCTAAATGGAGTCTATGTGCTATGTGACTTCGCCAATTTCAAGACTTATCTATTTATATACTCGTTGTCATTATCAAACTTTGTTATGCTTCCGCTACATTTAACTCTCTTATGACCGGTTGTAAAACTTAAATTAATTTTCTTTTATGCAACGAGTACACTTTTTCAAACGTCCATGATTAGTGGTCATTCTTTATTGCTTTGTGTTCGGATTGTTATGACATCACGCCCTCGGACACATATTCCGTCCAGGCCCCGTCTGGGGGTGTGACAATTGGATACGGTGTATTGGGAATTTCTTAGAGTAGGGACCACACTTGATATCTTCCAGAATATTCACATACTATATCTTGAATATGGCGTATTGAGTATCTCTGGATACGGCGTATTGAGCTTTATTCCTCTGTGGTCTTTGGTGAGTGCAGGCACAGATACACCGTATCTTCCTTGATGGATACGGCATATTGGTCTTCAGAATAGTAATCTTAAAAATATCTTCATTTAAGCTTCAGAATGAGCGTCTTTTGTTAACTTTCACCAATTACTTCATAATTACTGCAATTCTCAAATATAAACGATTAAGTAATAATTCTTTGCAATAACTATACAAAATGAGTTAATAACATGGGATAAATTACGCTATAAAATAGACGTTATTTGATGTCATCAAATATCCCCCCACTTGAATCCTACTTGTCCTCAAGTAGCCTTTAGAAGTTTATAAAAATGTATCCCTAAGGATATTTTCTATGAAAGCACTTATTCAATCAATTACAAGTACACAACCAAACACCTCACGAAATAAGAAGATGAAAACACTCAAATCACTCAACTAATCTATGTGGTAACATGTAACTAATTCGCTCAATTGCTCAGTCGTGACGAGTATTCTATCATAAGCTTGGCAAGGATACACATCTCACCACTAAAATAGCACGTAAAGGGAGTACCAAAGAATATTAGATATAGAGATATAATAGAAAGAGAGCGAGTACGTTTGCGTATGAGTAAAGGCAGTAACAAGGAGAAAGAAAGATAGATATGAGCTCAAAATTGCATATCTAGATATTATTACAAAAACTCAAGCAACGAGAACCTATATAATATCCCTAATAAAAAAGAGACAGATAGAGAAACGATCATGAGACATTACAATCGAGCATAAGTCTACTGAGAAGAGAGAGAAAGTTAATACGTGAAATAATGTAGAGAAGGATTCTCTCAGATACAACAATCCGTATATGCAGAGTAAATTAGTCAGCCACTCAATATCTGAGATAATGCAGAGTATGAAGAGAGAGAGATTATAGGGTAGGAACCTTCTAACTTTCACCAAAAGTCGTAAACCAACGAGGCAGCTAAGACATGCATACATGGCCGTAACGACGGAATAGACATGCACGCTCGAACAAGTCCTCATTCGCGTAAAACCAGCGGCTAATCATTAGGTGAGAGGGAAGTAAATTGTTGTTAAATAAAAATCAAGAAACAAATAGATTAAGACTTAAGATACAAGTTGCTAGATACTTTTTTCCTGACCGTTTTACCACCCCCCCCCTTGATTAAGACACAACTATTTACAACGTCTTGATCATCGATCAAAAACAACAACCTAAGTTGGCGTTCCTGTAACGGTCAACTTCCCAATCATCCCAAAACTTTACATACTCTACAAGGCAAGTGGCGATATCTTCCACTTTGTACAATACTCTACATCATTGATTTTTTTAGACGTATCAACGAATAATCGATCCTTTGTGTAATTCCTTCGGTAGTTGCGAAACGATTATCTTCAAACTTTCTTTCTCTCTTTGTATTTTTCTTATTTTTTTGATTTTTTTTTGCTAACTATACTTCAAATCTCGGTGTAGTTTCACCATCTTCACGATCATAATAATTCCGGATAATTTCTTCGATAGTTCTTTGTTCTTCGGATTCACCATTAATTGTGACGACAGTAAAATCACATGAGTTTTGACTACTAATATACATTCCCATTTGCAATGTGCAAATTTCCAACCGCACCAAAGATAGAAAATGACACAAGACTCTGGAAATACAAACTTTACACTTTAAGCAACTAGCAACTGTAAATTAAACTTAATCTAACAGGGTAGGTTAAGGTGTAAGGGTGTAACGAAACAAATAGTTGGTGTAATTCCTAAAGGATTGGCTCTACGGGTTTTTCTAGTGGATCTTCACTCTAAAGATGAGAGTGGAAAAGGGTTTAAACGGGAGGTTAACTAACCGGTGTAGTTAGTTAATAAGCAACATGTAAAGTTCTAAAGTCTACAATATCACCGACACACTCATATTTTTGTGGAATTTAGGTAAACATTTGGAAACGGAAATGCTAAATCCTTACAATATCTAACAAGGGTTATTGTGTGCGGGTTATGTATCATGTAATTTCACAAAAGTATGCTTGAAAAAAAATTAATTTGAGCATAATTTAAGCATTTTAGTGTGAAAAATAGGACAAGTAAACATTCTAATTCCATCCCCCACTTGAATTATACAACGTCCTCGTTGTATATATAAAACATTAAATACAGGAATTAAAAAGAATTAGAATGAGAAACTCCCCTGATATTTGCTTGGTAGATTCTCCAAGTTGCGTTTATAAGCAAGATTGTGTGCTGAAAAAGCGTCTGAATCCTAGCACGAACAGCACACACATAGAATTCTAGAAAATATGCATTCCACCAACTTCGTCGATATTTCTTTCACGAGGTCCTGTATAGAATATAAGAAAAACATGTGCATTCCTATCTTGGTACCTACGGTTAATTTAAACTAAACTAAACAAACTAATTACGGGCCAGTCTGGTGGATACGGCGTATCAGGTTAGTGAATACGCCGTATTCCAAATCTGACAATAATGTTTTTAAAGTGCAAATAAAAATAAAAGACTGATAACGTCCAGACAATCAATACGCCGTATGGTATGGAGCGGATACGCCGTATTGATGTCTGGGAAGACAGACTCGATAAAATTAAATAACAATCCGGGTTGTCTCCCGATAAGCACTAGATATTGAAATAGAGAGAAGGATCTCAATAGTGACTATGTGTTAAGTTAGAAGGACGAAATGATGTCAGTATTTATAGAATGTGATGACCTATATATAATCTAGATTCCAGGTAGAGCTGTCTCAGAAGACTCTTGTCAGAATGAGAGCCCAGATATATAGTTGAGATATAGATTATTCTGAATTCGAGTTGAGTGAAGAATAAGTGATCAGGATAAGTGTTGTGCAAGATATAAAAAGGATCCTAAGAGAGAAGCAGTACTAAAGAGAGAAAACAGACCAAATGATGAGAGATAATGAGTAAGAAATCAGAGAGTGTGAATAAAAGCTTTTGAAGGATGTGAGAGCTACAATACGAAGAATATGCTAGAATGATAGTTATAGACATCATATTGTAATATATAAAACTATCCTTATAAATAGATGGGGGTTCTAGTGGATCATCACTCTAAAGATGAGAGTGGAAAAGGGTTTAAACGGGAGGTTAACTAACCGGTGTAGTTAGTTAATAAGCAACATGTAAAGGCGATTTGGGTGTAATCCTAAAATTTACCAATTTAAACAAGTTACTCCAATTAAATCCATAATACTCATTATTGTGGTCTCGAATAGATATACCAAGCCAAGTTCTAAAGTCTACAACATCACCGGCACACTCATATTTTGTTGAATTTGGGTAAACATTTGAAAACGGAATGGTTAAATCCTCACAATATCTAATAAGGGTTATTGTGTGCGGGTTATGTAACATGTAATTTCACAAAAGTATGCTTGAAATTTTTTTAAATTTGAGCATAATTTAAGCATTTTAGTGTGAAAAATAAGACAAGTAAACATTCTAATTCCATCCCCCCACTTGAATTATACAACGTCCTCGTTGTATATATAAAACATTAAATTCGGGAATTTAAAAAGAATTAGAATGAGAAACTCCCCTGATAATTGCTAGGTAGATTCTCCAAGTTGCGTTTATGAGCAAGATTGTGTGCTGGAAAAGCGTCTGAATCCTAGCACGAACAGCACACACATGGAATTCTAGAAAATATGCATTCCACCAACTTCGTCGATATTTCTTTCTCGAGGTCCTGTAAAGAATATAGGAAAAACATGTGCTTTCTTATCTTGGTACCTATGGTTAGATTAAACTAAATTAAACAAAATACAGGTCAGTTTGGTAGATACGACGTATCAGGTTAGTGAATACCCCGTATTCTAAATCTGACAATAATGTTTTTAAAGTGCAATAAAAATAAAGACTGATAACGTCCAGACAATCAATACGCCATATGGTATGGAGCGGATACGCCGTATTGATGTCTGGGAAGACAGACTCGATAAAATTAAATAACAATCCGGGTTGTCTCTCAGGAAGCACTTTTGTTTACAGTGAAGTCTTTAAGTTAGACTTTTCTTCAGCTTCTCGTGTCATTCCATCTCATGTACGCTAACGTGCCTGCGTGTGAGCCATTCTTCTGTCTTCGCATTTCGAATGTAATCGGGTCCTAGATTCAAAACTCCTTTGTAGAACCCTTTAAGCTTTTGGTATGAATGCGAGATTCCATTCATCTTATCTTTCTCACTTACCTTTAGTAATGGTGGGATCTTGTTGCATTGCTTATTAGTGTGGTTTTTAAATCTCGAATGTGATCCTACCATTTGGTAAGTTACTTCATCATCACCATTGTAAATGGTAATCATTCCATCAAACCGTCTTGCTTTAATTTCAACTTCTCTTAAGAACGGTTCACCAACAATAACATCGCCCATTCCTACATCACGATAAGCATCCATGTCTTCTAAAACTGCAAAGTCAGTTACAACGGAAAAGGTTCAACAAAAATAGGCACATTCATTAAGGCTCCTACAACATTATCCCCTTTGTATACCATCTTATCTTTCATTATTGAATTATGAAAGTTTTTATACATCACATTGACGTACAATAGCAGGAAAAAGTTAGTATGAGTAAATTTAAATCCTATCATGCATGAAAAATTGAAGTTGTGAGAACAATCTATATGGATCTTCTTATCAAAGTCACAATAATTGGGGTAATCATCAATTTTAATATTAAGTTCATCATCCCTAGTTCTAAATTTCTCAATTACCTTACCTTCCTCAATGGGGGGCATCAAATCATCTCCTTGATTTCTCCCAAGCTCAAATGGTTCATTTAGATCATTTAATTCAATGTAATCTTTCAAGAAAGGGTATAAAGATCTATTTAACATAAGAGTCTCTCCCATAAGCCTAGCTTCTAAATCAAGTTCCATTCTTTCTCTCAAACTTAGCATGTAGTCTCTCTTAATTAAACTTCTAGCAGGTTTAACGCTTTTGAAAATAATCTTTTTTTCCCCAACTCTTAAAGTAATCTTTCTCTTATAAACATCAATTTTAGCACGGGCGGTAGATAAAAATGGTCTTCCTAGGATCAAGGGCACTTTGATATCCTTAGGCATATTAAGAATTATAAAGTCTACTGGGAAAGTAAATTTACCAACTCCTACTAGTACGTTTTCAGCTATTCCTTTTGGATATTTCACAGTCCTATCCGCTAATTCCACTGTCAATCTAGTGTGAGCTAATTTGCCTAATCATAAGTTACGGTAGGGAGAGAGGCATAACACTAACGCTAGCTCCTAAGTCAACAAGGACATTGCCAAAGCAAGTATTACTAATAAATCAAGGTAAAGTGAAACTCCCTGGGTCTTTCTCCTTTCGAGGTATGGCGTTATTGATATGTGAAGCTCCATAAGCTTCTGTGAATTTTGGTCCATAGTTCCCCTCTTCTTTTTTCACAGTAATGATTATCCAAACGACTTGGAAAAGGAATCGTCGTTTGTCTTGACTTGTACAACAGTTTACTATTTTGTCTAGTGGATATGGCTTATTGGGATGATCCAATACGGCGTATCGAGTATGAATCAGCTTCAATAGTGGTTGAAATTGACTTGACTTGGTCTCTCGGGTTTGTTTCAGTTGAGCTTGGTACGCTTCCAAATCCTCTTTTCTGTAGTACCTTGCTCATTTGCTCGATTTGAATTTCTAAAGTTTTGATTGATGCTCCTTAGTTCCTTATGGAAACATCTGTCATAGCTAGGATTTCTTTGATCAAGTTAGAGTTTTCCTCGTGTCTCTTTGCCGATTCATTCATGAATTTGCTCAGGGTATCTTCCATAGATTGCCTTCGTTCTTGGTACGAAGGGTTTGCATTGTTCCTCTGATAGTACCCTAGAGCTGTTGCTCTATATCCCCCACCTTGAAAAGGTCCACCAAATTGCGTGTAGTAAGCTTCTTCTAGGGTTTTCCCTTCTTCTTTTAGTGGGCAATCTTTGGTGTAATGGGGTCCTTTGCATTGTTCACATCCTACTTGAGCAGCATAAACTTTCTCATTCACCTTCTTGATCTCTCTTCCTAGATTGTTTAGTTGTGCTTGTATAGCAGCCAGTCCGTCAGAAGTCTTAGTACTTCTTCCTCTAGATGTTCCATTATGCCATTTTTGAGAGTATTCTGCCATTTCTTGGATGGCCGTTTTAGCATCTGCAGCTGTCTTAGTTGGAACGACACCTCTTGAGTCAAGAATCTGTCGTGTTGGAACATCCAACCCATTATAGAACAAAATTACCTCCTTCATCTCCATCAAATAGTGTTAAGGACACTTCATCAAGAGTTCTTTAAATCTACCACTTGTTGATCCCAATGAACAGATCTTAAACTCCTTAGCTTGATGTAAGGTTTAATATCCTTGGATAAATCCAAAGGTACTAAGATTGAAACTTTAAGAGTTTGATATAAACTATGCGGAATCTAGTTTATATCACTAAGAAGAATAATAGTAATGTGTGTATGACAAACAGAATTACAACCAAAACAATAAGTTTCAATATATTAATATGAACACTCTTTGACAATGTTAGGGTTTACAACCTTGAAGCTATGAATACTATGAAAGACTGATATGATTTGATGTATGTCTAACTATGCTGTAGGGTTCCTTTTATACACTAAGGAAACCCTAATGGGCTTACAAAACACGTACAATGATAACGCATATCTATTCCTAATTTAACTATTGCATATCATAATAGGAGTACTAACAGTACTAACTATATTGGCAGTACTAATAAAGTACTAGTAGTACTAACTAATATAACTAACAGTATAACTACTTAGTCTGTTTTCTTTAATCTTTAGCAGTAGCATCAACTTTGAACCAGTAGTAGTAAATTAGCACCAGCAGTAGTAACTCAGAATTCCCAACACGCTCCCATGCTTGATAAAGGGTTTCATCAGGCTCTTGCTGAAAGTTGTTGATTTCCTCTATTTTCTTCGCAGTTCGACCAGGTGGGCAATATTTTTTCAAAAACTTAGTCTTAAGATCTTCCCAAGTTTTGATTGAACCAGTTGGTTTGTTTCTTAGCCAATGACTTGCGGCTCCAGTTAAGGATATAGAGAAGACTCGGAGCATTAGTTGATCTATGTTTAAGAAAAAACAATTAAATACATCAAACAATTAAACACACAAATATCAAGATTTATAGAATTATACCAAGAAATAACACTTCTCAATCTTAAATTACATAAATTCTAATGGTAGATCTAATCTAATGTTAAAAACCAAAATATCAAATAAAAATCAAGATTAATTTTCACTCCCCGGCAGCGGCGCCAAAAACTTGATGATTTGTGTCGTTGTGTGGTGTATATTTAAATGATTTCAAGTTTAATTTTAATTTTTCGCTAAACAAAACAAACACTTTAACGGGCAGTGTACCCGATCGGTAGTAGTTTCGTGGTAAGTAGGGTTCAAACACTTGAAGCGAGGTTAAATCTATCAATTTAATTAATATCTTGGTTATCTAATCTATGTTAATTCTACTCTATTCTAAACACTATGTTAAACCTATGTCATGTCTAAAATCCTAATTCTAACGAGAAAAGGGGTTTTCAGCTTGAGAGACTGGCACAGTTTGGTTGGTGACTACAATCAATTTTCAAGGCATCTTTTAGCCACGCAAGCTAAATTAACAGAAGATAAAAGAAGCGATCGAACCTTATATAGAAAACTATATTAACCATTATTAATGATTAGAAAGTTGGTTTGTTTATTAAGTGCAATGTATTTCTTCTTTCGAAGGTGGGCATTTCATTCTTAAGACTTGGGGGGTTACATCATCCTAAGAATAGACACATTAATTCTGTCCACAATTTAAAGCATCAGCATGCATCCTTATTGGTGATTATGATCTATCTTAGGATTTAAAAGCAATGGTGATCTTGTTAAACCCTAGCTCATAAAAGACTTTACCCACTTACCGCTTAATGGCAATTTATACACTAGTAGTCCACTTGTCCAACTATCTAATGGAATCAGAACGTTACTTGTTAAATTATCTAGGTCACCTGCTAGTCAACACGATCAATAAACCATTGGCAATATCCAATTAACTAGTTAAGCCCGAAGCGTATCCTAGACACAGACTTAGAAGGACAATATTTGTGTAACTATAAATTCTAGATGCATGAATCACTATATGGAGAACATATCCTGGACCTATAGATTTAATTGGTCCGCTTCACTAGATTCCAGTTGTATGATAGGTGACAACAAAAGCGCGTAAGTAAACAAGTTTAATTGATAAACATAAACAAGCATTCAACGATAAATCAAGAAATTAAGATAAACAAATACCAAACATTCAGATCTTCATAATAATGGCTAATACCCGAAGGTATTAGCCTTCAAACATCAAATAAATATAAGAGCAATTATTTAGCTAAGGTATACTAACCGAGTTAACGAATGATATAAAAAACTGAACGATTACTAAAGTATATGGAATTACATGATGTCTCCTATGGAATTGATAACCTTGCTCGACCTCTACTGCTCTTTTTCTCCTCTGAAAATCAACTTTTATGGTTTAGGTATCGAGAATATGATTTAGCACACTTAAAACTCATTTTGAGTTTTTAATTTAAAGTATGGAATAGTCGGTTGGTACGGCGTATACAGTGTTGGTTCGGCGTATTGGGAATCTTTTTGGAGTAGGGACCACGCTTGATATCTTCCAGAATATTTAAATACTATATCTTGAATATGGCGTATTGAAGTCCTCTCTGGGACACGCATCTTAATCTTTATCCTTATGTGGTCTTGGTGAGTGCGGGTCGGATACGCGTATCTTCCTTGATATGTTAAAAGGTCGCATTTGGTCTTTGGAATAGTAAATCTTCAAATATATCTTTCATTTAGCTCCATGAATGCGCACCTTTTGCTATCTTTCACCAATTACTCCATAATTACTGCAATTCTCAAATATAAACGATTAAGTAACAATTCTTTGCAATAACTATACAAAATAGGTTAATAACATGGGATAAATGATGCTATAAAATAGATGTTATTTGATGTCATCAATCCTCACTGTCGGATAGCTCATCATAGAACTCGAGAAAAGATGGTGCTTCATTGTCATCGGATGATGAAGATGAAGTGGATATACCGAGGAGAGGACATTTTCTTTCCCTTTGTCTTTGTCAGGATTTCTTGAAATGTCTAGGGGTCAACATGCATGTTTCATGAAATGTGAACCTAGAAATTGGGACAATGGCTCAAGGGTTTGTGGTAAGGATGTGATTGTAAAGACGGGTCAAAAGCATGGCAAAAGGCATGGGGCCTTTGCGTTTGTTTACGACTTCCTCTATTTGATAAATGATCATCGAAGTGAAGTTGAAAGTTCTTACAATGGTTAGGTAGTAAAGCATGTATGCAGTGCATGCTTTTACCTTGTTTCTTTTGTCAATTGAACAAAATAAGTTTTCCTTAAAGAAAAGTTCTCATCCTTTCAAATCAGGACGAATGTCATCAATGTAGAGTTTGTTAGGGTCTCTTAGAAGTTGAGCTTGAGTGGTTCTAGGAGTGGTGATGGCCTTTTTGACGTGGTCATGTTTAGGACCAAAGAAATTGCTATTGGGATTGCTCATCTAAGAGGGTTTAGTGTGGACCATTTGATAATCGATAAAAAAGTTTTCTAAAGCGTGAGGAGTTTTAAGGATTTGAGACAGTCAAGATGGGGTCAGCTTAAAGGTGAATTGACCAAGCTTGAACTCAATGTAAGGACGTAGCTCCTCATCCTTTTTGACTTCAAGACTATGATAGAATTCAACTACAAATCTAGGACATATGGGTTCGTTAAGAGTGATAAAGGGCTCAAGGCCTACAGCTTGAAAGAATGGAAGCATATTTTTTTCAGAAATGAAAGATGGAGTAACTATTCTTCCTTCATGAAAGAGACGCATCTTAAGGGTGCAGTAAGACTCTCTAAGTTCTTCATCCATTTGTCTAGTACGATGGACTCTAGGTAGATACTCTTTAATTCGTCTGTAGTCCATTTGATTTCTTTATGTCTTGATTTCACCTATAGGTAAATAATAATGACTCAATAAACAAAAGGTAGGGATACAATGCAAACTCTAAGTGTGTCTATATGGACTTGATGTGGGTGTGCGGTTTGCTTGACTTAAATAAAAGAAAAGTAGTGATAGTACTAGTAATAAGCAAACCTTGATGCACAACCTATGTTTGATATTGCTCAAGATGAATGGAACGAAAAATACTTATGAATTAAGCATCTCGTATATACATTCATGAGATCTTAATGCATGAAGAAAAAGTTTTTGCGTTGTATTAACAATGTAGTTAAACAAGTCTTGTTTTTAAAAGTTCATAGAAGTGAAAATCATAATTTGGTTTTTTGTCAAAAATTGATTATTGGCGAATCGCTTCAATTATGCTTTTGAGTATTATAGTAGTTATACATTGTTATATTATAGTTCTAATTGCATGAAAATAACAAGAAAAATTAAAATCCCTAAATTATGTGATTTAATCAAAATCAAAACCCTAGATATGAAATTAAACAGAAATTATATGAAATCACTTACAATAGCTGTTATAGATTGATGATTTGTTGATGATCTTGTAGATTAGTTGCTCAAATTGTCGATTTCAGTTATGTTTGTTTGAGGGTTTTGGTATTTAAGTTCGTGAGTGTGTTTGTTTGATACTTGTTGTAGTCTCAATTTGTTTAAAATCAGTTATTTACCGCGATCTGTGATGCACGAATCCACCTAAACCACATACGAATCTACGTATGGTGGATCCGTGATTCGCAAGTGTCCATAAATACGGACATAGTTGATTTTTAGGCAAATTGAGATATGGTGTTGTGTTTTTGGCAATTGGAATGTGTTATACATACTATTAAGGGTATGTGATATAATTTTCAAAGTCGACGTCTAAGTTTTGAGTGAACCGTGCAACTTGTCGTGAATTTCCTGATGGAATTCCAACGTAGTCGATCTATGGAGTGTGTTTCTTTAGCATAAGTTTTGAACCAGTTACTAATAACACAATCTTTTATGACATTTAGACTCAACAAAA
The DNA here is from genome assembly GCA_026074375.1 of Tanacetum coccineum. Lineage (NCBI taxonomy): Eukaryota > Viridiplantae > Streptophyta > Magnoliopsida > Asterales > Asteraceae > Tanacetum > Tanacetum coccineum. The sequence continues at coordinate 1,824 of BQNB010013233.1, read as the reverse complement.
CATTCGTCAACACAAGTGGGAGTTGCAAATTCGTTGATTCGAGTCTTTTCGTCTTTTTCAATCGATTTTGTAATTTCATGTATTGACCATACATGTAGATTTTGAAGATATCTATGGTCATTTTATTGATATTTTCTTAATCTAATAAAATTCTAATCTCGATTATGTTCACGATCAGAAGTTTTGTAATTGGAATTTGTAATGCGAATTAACATCTTTTGAATAATGATTTATTTTATACATCAAAATTCGCTTAAAATATTTTTGAGATGTGGAGAATGACTATCAATAATAAGTTCCTTCTATTCCTAATTCTAATCTTAAAAATTACAATAACTTCCCTACGTGCGCGTTAAAGGCTTAGTAATATATCGGCTATATTATTTTCAGGAATGCATACTTTCTCGACTAGTATATCTAGCCCTTTTGGACGTTATCACGTAGAAAGTGGTGACGGATTTCTATATGTTTAGTTCTAGAGTGTTGTACGGGGTTTTTACTTAAGTCGATAGCGCCTTTATTATCGCACATAAGCAGAACGTCGTCGAGGCGTATGCCGTAGTCGTGAAGAGCTTGTATTCATCTATAGTGCTTTGTTGACATTGCTTTTTTTCGTGTTAGAGGAAATATTCGTATCTCGATCGTGGATCTAGCAAGGGCCACGTTTGTTTTTTAGACGAAAACAATGATGTTAAACAACATCCCTATGAACAGTACAAACGCACTAGTGCTTTCGCGATCAATGTAATCGCCCGCATTGGTCGTAGTCGGCATAAAATAAGTTTCTATTCCGGATTACTTTCGGATACCATTAATCCTAAGTGACTACGTTCCTCTAATTACCTAAATATATGTTAACGGCTTCTAAATGGGTAGTCTTTGGACTTCTTTGTAAACTAGCACTACAAGCAAACACTAAGCATAATATCGGGCCTACTTGCAGTTAAATAAAGTATACTACCAATCATACCTCGTTATTTAGAGCTATCAACGAGGTCGCTTGGATCGTCCTTCATGAGCATGATCTTCATTGACATCGGTGTCTTGGTTGGTCTTGGAATCTTCTAACCGAACTTTTTAGCATCTCCTTGTTTTACTTGGATTGATTGAAAATTATTCCGTCTTCCATTTGTTTGATTTTAAGACACGTAAGAAGTTCATCTCGCCCAATCATTACTCATCTCAAAGTCGGTCGTGCTATGGATTTTCGCCAAAATCATCACTCAAGTTTTGACTCGTGGAACCAAATATAATGTCGTCGACATATATTTTAACAATATAAGATGTGACTTTGATTTTTTAGTAAAAAGTGTGTTATCGACCATTCCCATTGAATACTCATGTTTTATTAAAAATGCCTTTAGTCTATCATACCAAGCTTTGGGAGCTTACTTAACACCATACAAGGCCTTTTTAAGTTTATAAACATAGTTTGGCTTTTGAAAATCAATGAACCCCGGAGGTTAAGCAACATAAACCTCTTTGTTTATAAAATCATTTAGGAAAGCACTTTTTACATCCATTTGATATAGTTTAAAATCATTTACACAAGCAATAGCAAGAAGTATTCTAATAGACTCTAAGCTAGCTACCGGAGCATAGGTTTCATCATAATTTATTCCTTCTTGTTGATTATACCCTTATGTTACTAATCTAGCCTTATTTCTAGATACTATACAATTTTCATCTAAGTTATTTCTAAAAAACCATTTTGTTCCTATTACCGATTGACTCATCAGTAAAGGGACTAATTCCTAAACATCATTAGCTATGAATTGATTTAGTTCTTCTTGCATAGCTACAACCTAACTTTTATCTTTTAAT
>BQNB010013232.1:42114-77594 GCA_026074375.1 Tanacetum coccineum | reverse complement strand
AACCTTCCACTTTTCAGAATTTACAATTTTAGTCCCTCTATTTTAATTAATTAATTTCTAATTACTTATTATATATAATTTACCATTTTAATCCAAAATAATATCAATATGACATTTTATACCCCCCAACTTATTTTATACAGAATATAATAAATATAATAACATGTTTAAAACAGACCTCATAGTTTCAGAAATTACAAATCACCCCCTCATATATTAAAATCAAAATCGGCTAACAAATAAATCAACAAAACCCTAATTTGATTTTTCCCAATCACCAACACAATTATTTCCCAATCATTAGCATTAAATGCACCTGGAAAAATTATCAAAACCCTAACCCTAATTTGATTACACCTTTATTTCTTTCTTTCCCCTTATTTCGCAAATCGGCAAACATAGAAAAATCCCAAATAATTATTTCGAATCTCCCCTAAATTTTTCCAACAATTTATCTGAGTTACATATGATATATAAAACCTTAGAAAAATATAAAATCAAATGTACAATTATTATTTATGCCGATTTCATAATTAGCTAAAAATTAGGGTTTCGAACATGTTTTAATTATTTCGACCAAAATAACATGCATGATAATTTTTCTTAAGCATAGAACGAATTGATATGATGAAAATTGAGATACAAAAATACCTTTGATGATCCTTGGTGATTTTTCGAATTATTGACACACGAATTTGTTTTTCGAACCAAATAAATTCCCACGATCGAACCAAGCCTTAAACAATCTTTCCAATATTTTTCCCACGATCCTTGACCTTCAAAACACCTTAGAAAATTGTCCTAACCCTTGAATAATTTTTGTGCCGCCTCTTTTGGTTTTTAGGGTTTCGTAGGTGTTTGTTTTAAGTTTAACAAAATAAAATGCATAAAGAAATTAAATAAATATTTTGGCCGAATTTTTGGGCTTTCAAAATAGATTAAATCAGATTTTGTAACTTGCCAAAATATTTTGTATTTATCTTAATTTATTTTATTTAATTTGTAATGTATAATTAAATAAATACATATAATTCGGCTAAAAATATATATACATAAGTATTAATTATTTTTCTTATATAATATAAGGTATTTTAATCTTACATAAATTTCATAATTGTCATATGTTGTATTTTTATAATTTCTAGAAATAAAATGAACTTTATTCATGCTTTTATGTACTTTTCTTGCATTAGGGGTATTTTGGTAATTTTACACTTGTTGAGATTTTTAGGTTTACAAAAAGTCTACTGAATTTGAAAGATTAAAAGCTACTAAATTTTGGCTTAATTGAAGCTTAAGATCAGCAGTAGTTACTGAGGTTACTAATGAAGATATAATTGGTAAAGAGTGCAAAAAACAAACTTGCAGGTTCCTTTAGGGACATTGCTGCACTTAGCATCATATTGAGGTGGTTCTTGAACACAAAATAAGCTAAGCTCAAGATTACATATGCTTGGATCTAAATTTTAATAAGTAAAGAAAAGGTGTAATTCCCATGGTTGCTAAGAACAATTGATAAGCCACAAACTGAATTTTAAGCTAAATCTAATCTTCAAATTAACTAAAAACCTAAACAAATATGATAATCTAACTATCCATAAATACAAAACACAGATTACTTTTGAACTTTTTTAGGTCTAAACATGCTAAATCAAAACACTCCTCTCAGGCATTGACAGAATATGGATGAGCATATGAATGGTATACGAGTTATAAAACGTTGTTACGGATTATACTTAGCTTAAAACAAGTTTAACAACATGTTTGAACAACTAAATTAATCAAGAATCTAGGATTATACTATGCTATGATATTTTTTGTTTTATATGATTTTTTTTGACAAACTATGAAATACTATAAATCTATAACAACTAAGCTAAAAACAGACTAAAACTATGACTAATAAGCAAATAAGTCATAGATAAGCAACTAGATAAGCAGATATAAGAACACATAAGCAATTAAGCAATCTACACTATTAAGCAATTTTAAGCTAAAATTTAAGAACAATGAAATTAATGAGAACTTACAAGCTTCAGCAAACAGAAGCACAAAAATAAGCAGCCACAAGCTCTAGCTTATCCTATTAGATAAGCTATTATAAGTCCATGGGATTCCTTCCATAACTAAATCCCCTTCCATAGGCTTTTAAGTCCAAAGTTCAGGTAATTAAGTTCAGCTGATTTTAAGACATTAAGTATGATTAAGGTTTTGAATTAACAAGCTCAATCTCAAGCTTATAGACTTGAGAGAGCTAATTAGCTTATAAGAGCTTTGACTCTTAAAAACAACTTATTGAACTAGAAAACAAGGATTTATTAAACTTCAAGAAGGATTACAAGCTTTAAATTGAAAGGTTACAAACTACTTAACTGAAATTACATTCAAAAGGAATTTGCATAAGATAAAATCTAAAATTAAACTAAAAAATGTAATAGCTAGACCTTTTCCGCCACCAAAACAATGATTTGTTTGTAGTAGTATATGTATCTAGCATCGATTTAGAGATAGCCACTCTACATAGATCCTTCTCGGCTTGGCCTTGCTATAAGTCAACTCATCTTGGTATCCTCCCCATCAATCCTACATCCGTACATTCCACTCAATCATTGGAGGATGTATTTGAGACGTGTGATCATTCTAGAGCTGCTTTAACGATATGTCACACGGATTGCCAAGCTGGCAATCCTTTGATGTGACAGCTTGTGTTACTTGTGTGAGTATATCTAGTGTAAAAATCATCATCTCTTGTGCTTCTTTGAGTCCACGTGGCATTAGTGAGCCAATGAGGGTGCTTGATTTGACTAACTTGTCCTTGCCATCTTGTTGTTCTTCACTTGAATAGTCCAAATTAACCTTCAATTGTGAAAAGCCCCTTCGTTTTGACTGAGTGGTGTTTTGGGAGAGATGATGAATAGTAACCATGGTTGGCGCCTTTTTCTAACTGAATTGGGTAAAAACTTTTTAAACTTTGGGCCTCCAAATTGTCTATGTTAGTCCCTCCTCTTCCAGTTTTCATTAAAAGCTTAATGTAAAAGGACTTTCAGAAAATGTTAGAAATGGACTTCGCGGTCTTCTAATTAATAAGAAGGTTAGTAGCGATTTAGGGGTTTTTTGGGCGTTTTGTTTTTTGGGCTTATGATCGGGTAGGTTTTTTAACGTTACTGAGGCCCACATTTTTCAATGCCTTTAGGACCGTATTTCGCTGATAACTTTTTAGGAACTATGCGTTGGGACTTAATGGGAAACATTTCGGGATTTTGTCTCATTTAGTTGGTTGAAATTATGTTGGACCAAGGTTTTGTTTTTTTTTTTGACTCTTTCTTTGATGTTTGGACAACTTTTGACTGAAGCTTTGACTTAGTTGGGGACTTTCTTGGCTTCTATGGCTTTTGATGCCTTTGGCTTCTTTTGTGCCTCTTCATGATTATTTCTGTGTCCGTGTTTGTCCGTTTTTGACTGTTTTCTTGTGATTTTTGATATATCCGTACCTGCACACACAAAAAAAACAAAAACAAGTATTTCTTCTGCCATTATAAGTGTTTGTTTTGGTCTTTTAGGGTCATTTTTGGTAGTTTAACGGATATGTGTATTTTTCATTATCAAAAATTCCATAAACTCTAAACGATTGTGTTGTCCTCAGACAATTTACATCGCATTATAACCAAATACTCGAAACCTTTACCAAACTAAACTTGAAAAACAAAGATTTTTGTTGAGAGGAGCTAAGAGTATTACAAGTTATAAAAACACTGATTTCCCATTTTCAAAGTATTTTTTATTTTTTATGATTTTTTTTTTGATAGAGTCTTGTTCATAGACATCTTATTCTTGTATGTAAACATAATGTATTGTTTTTTCATTACCTTTAGGTAAACTTTTAGATATTGAACAAAAGCACAATAATTAGTGTCTAAAATATATAAATTCTTTCATTTCCTGATTTTTCAATTTTCCCATTCTAAGCTTAAAAAATAAGATCACTATTAAGTTACGAGCGAAGATTGCTAAGATACTTATAATTACAACTGTGAATTTCTACTTCCCGACATCATATCATATATTTTTGTGTGTTGGTGTCAATTTAATTTAAACCATTAAATCGCATATTTGATAGTTGAGATCTAACGACGTTTACATATGGCCTTTTGGGCTAATATGTAATCACTTAGTATAGATCACAACTCAAAGCCAAACCTAACAACCTCATTAGATAATACATCGTATTGTTCACTTGTCCTATAATGACTTTCTTCTCTAAACATCCACCGTCATCAGGTAAGTGCTAGGTTTGTGGACACCTCATCCGGGTGAGAATAAAATCGAGACGCCTATGAAATTTCGATGTAAAACCTTGTGACTTTGTGCAAATTTTGGTTCAAAAGAATACTTTTGTTTTAGAAGAGGAAAACTTTTACTTATTTATTTCTAACTTGCTAACTTAACTATACATTATTAGGCTAGGATATGGTTCACTTTTATTTCGACGTCTAACATCGGCCACGCCTCCGACATGAGCCCGTTTTGTACTTTTATGATACCATACCTAAATATTCATCTCCACCCTTTCTTTCGATGTAACTCGGGGAGTAATCGCGAATAAACCGTTTTATTGCGATGGAGTTTGTATATTAATTATTAACACTAAGGATTTATAACTTGCATCCTTTTTATTCACCAACTACATTTTTTTCTTTTTCATTAATTTTTTTTAAGATTAATTCAAAACATTATTTTTGCAAATAGAAAATTTTCATTTTAGAAAACCAAAGTATAAACTTGAACTAAAATTCTTATTTACAAATGATGTTGAGTTCATCATCGATAATAAAGTTTTTTTATGAATAAGTTGATTAGACTTTTAGTGTAAAACTCTAATTTGGTAAAAAATTTACAGAGACCGTATAATTAATCATTTTTAGAACTCGGGGAAGAAAAACACGAGTTATCCTTATAAGCCTTTAAGTTTTCCAAATAAACTTTGTTTTGCATCCTCTATTCGTAATTTAAACACTATCATTTCTTATTGCTTTGCAATTTAAAATCTCTAATAAAGAAATTAGCAAAATACTTAGCTTTATAAAATTCAACTCGGCATATTTAAAATCTACGTGAGATTAGTACAAGCCTTCATTTACTAATGATTTCAAGTCTAGCATGTTTAAAGTGCTAATTGGAACTTGCAGGAATCATCATCATTAATTGTTAAGGAAGAAAAGCTAGAACTCTACACGTATACAGATCGGTGTCAAAAATTTCTTCTTATATCACCAACGGAAAAACCTACAATTCGTTATCTAAACACTTATTTTTTTACAATAAATAACTTAAAAATTTAATATTTTTTGTATTTTTGTGGGAAAAGGGTACGTTGACGAAAACAATAAATAGATAACATCAAATCGAAGATTCCACCCAAACTAAAAGAAAAACATTTGTCCTCAATGTTTATGGCCGGGTTCTCTTTGAAATCTAAGCCGTTTATGAATTTGCAAGATAAAGTCGAATTGATAAGAAGAAAGGATATCGGATTCCCAAAAACTAATTTCAAAACAAAGGATAGGAAGTCGAGTGTGAACGGGACCACAACACTGAACACGAGAGGCTTCAAAAATTGTTGGTTCAATCCTACAAAAATCATAACAAACAACAAACAGCGAAAACTGAAAGAATACAAGCCTCTTCACATCAAACACATTAGTTAGAAAATAGAAGAAAGAAAATGATAAGCATGGGGTGAACTCCCACGAAGCGGCTTGTTTTTGTTCACCGAGTCACAAGCTCGACTCGATCCCTGCATTCATTTGTCCTTAGGGAAAGTTTGGAGATCCGGGATACCACCGGTGGCATATTCCCTCCCAAATAATGTTTGAGACTGGGGTGGCAATTCACATTGGAATTTGAGCCATCTAGGGTGAGATAATTTAGGCAGTGCATATGGAAAAACTTGGGTTATGTGAATTTTTTTTTTTTATAATGAAAGGGCAGGACCAAATGGGACTTAAGCTGATTACCGGAGAATCTTCAATCCGGGATGTTTATGAGGAGGACAAGATCACCAACGTTAAAAACAGGTTTTTGATCTTAGCATCATGGAATTCTCTTAGTTTTATCCTTGGAGATTAACGAAAATTTTCGTAAGCTTGATCACGAAGCTCATGGGTTCTTTTAAGCTGGACTTCCGGGTACTCAACCCGTCGGTTTTGAGATCGAAATTGGCATGGCTTAAGTGCCCAATATGCCTTGTGTTCTAATTCAACCGTGTAAGTGACATGATGTTCATAAACTGCTTGTATGGTGTGCATCCGATCGAAGTCTTGTAAGCGGTCCTAAATGCCCATAATGCATCATCTAATTTGTCAGACCACAAGGCACAGTTTTCTCCTATCGTCCTTTCTAAGATTCTTTTAAGTCAACGATTCGTCACCTCGACTTGACCACTAGTTTGCGGGTGGTAAGCGGTAGAATGACGACTGTGTGAATACATATTTTGACATGACTTTATCAAAATTTGTCGTTACAGAACTGGGTCCCACGACGGCTTTATGATAGCTCTTGGTGCACCGATTCGGTGAGAAAAGGGATTTTCAAAATTGTAAACTAAACTCTAGCATCGTTGGTGGGGAGCGCCTTGGCTTCAACCCATTTGGAAAGATAATCGACGGCTACAAGTATGTATTTGTTTCCTCTCGATGACGGAAAAGGTCCCATAAAATCAATGCCCCATACATCGAAAATTTCACAAACTTGGATAGCATTTTGAGGCATCTCATCTCGATGACAAAATTGGCGTACCACTACAATGTCATAAATCTGCCCAACCTGTAATTTTGACTTGTTTTGACATGTTTCACAAGATTTTGATCTTGTATGGGCTTCTTGTTATTTGGTAGGCATAGAAACCGGCATTCAAATACACTTTCTGAGCGGTGATGGTTGGCACTTTGTTGGCCACGGTGAGGTCCTTCAGACAAGCTTTGTGGATTTCAAGAGCTTCTTGGCAAATACACACTACGGATGATTTGATCCGCACATAGACGGAAAGAGATAGGGATCATCCCAAAAGTAATGCTTTACATCTTTGAAAAACTTTTTCTTTTGTTGAGTTGACATTCCTTTGATGAGAAAATTCCCCGCGTGGTAATTTGCTATATCGGCAAACCACGGAGTACTTTGGTTATCATGAGAAGTCACCATATTCAATGTCTCAAGAGGAAAGGTTTCGTTAATCTCCTAGGTCAAAAACATTCTCATACGGTGTTTTCAAGTTCGTTGAATGCGGGAACGGCTGCATAGTTTTTCAGGTTCACTTTGTATCCAATCACTTTAAATCGATTTCTTGGAAAGTAAAAACAATAAGCAATCTTGCTTTGGACATCTTTCTTGTTGAAGAGGTATTTAAGCAGAATGGCATCCGTGTAGAAACAATTTGTATTATGATAAGATATGATCGAAAATTTCTCAAAAGCGGTTTTACACCACGGCAAGCATATTCTTTTCCGTTGTTGTGTAATTTGTTTCTGCTTTTCGGTCATTGTTTTTCTCGCAGTAATGAATTGGTTCTAAAAAGCTTCTCATTCCTTTTCCCTAGACCACACCTATTGCATATATCACTTGCGTCACACATGAGTTTCAAAGGTTGGGTCACAATGGAGCTATCAGAATTGGAGCTTAGGTTTAATTTCTTTTTTTAGAGTTGAATAGCGTGATTTGCATTCTTCTAAAAGATAAATGGGGTGTTACTCTCATGAAGGTGGGTCATGGGGTCGTTAAATCTTTGAAAAAATATTTGAGGCGGAATCTACGATAAAAACTAGCATGCCCAGAAAATATTCAAAATACCCTTAACGTGTGTTGGGTGAGTGATGTGCTTAGAATCCATCGATCTTGGCTTTGTCGAATTCAATTCCTTTCTTTGAGATCTTATGTCCTAATACAATACCTTCTTTAACCATGAAATGGCTTTTTTCCTAATTAAGAGCTAAATTAGTTTCCTCACACCGTTTAAGCATTTTATCTAGATTGGTGAGGTACGTAGAAAAAGAATTTCCAAAAACCAAGAAATCATCCATGAAGACTTCCATTGTCTTTTCAATCATGTCATGAAAGATTGCCATCATACACCTCTGAAACGTGCCTGGTGTATTGCATAAACCAAAAGGCATGCGGCGGTAAGCAAATGTTCTGTATGGGCAGGTGAATATGGTCTTTTCTCGGTCTTCTTGATCATTTGGAAATTCTTGGAAAGACACCGAGAAACCGTTAGAGGAACAATAGATTCATTTCCTGCGATTCTCTCAAGCATTTGATCCATGAATGGCAAAGGGAAATGGTATTTTATTGTAGCTTCGTTCAATTTGCGATAATCTATGCATACTCTCCATCCCGTTACAAGTCTTGTCGGCACTAATTCGTTTTCATCATTGGTCACTACGGTCATTCCTCCTTTCTTTGGTATTCAGTTTGTACTGGGCCTCACCAAGGAATATCATGGATTGGTAGATTCAATCCAGCGGTCAAGAAGTTTTTCAACCTCTTTTCTTAAGAATCATGGATCTTTGGATTATCACTTCTCTGTTGTTGGACGGGTGATTCGTCAATCCTGCTCCTTTAGGAATCTATGAGAACAAAAGTTCTAGGTTTATACCCATTTGTCGGAGGGAGGCTTCCAAGCGATGGCTTGCTTTCAGGATTTAAGGACCTTTTTTGAGGACCGGTTTCTTCTTCATCACTCAAATCTTTGGTTATTTATGGACAGGCTACCTTGTTTTATCTGCTAAAAATGCATATTCGAGATGAGGTGGTAAGTCCTTAAGTTCAACCTCAGGAGGTTCATCGATTGAAGATTCGACAGATTTACAAACTTTAGTCTTTCTGGATATTTTGGTTAAATAATTACTTGATTCTGTGACGGCGATGATCACTATCAGAAGAGATTCGAGAAGGAGATTGTCTCACTCTGGGTCATAATATGCTTTCATCAATTCTGGTGAAGTTGCATCATCTGGCTAGAGCAAGAAAAAGTATCAGCTTCTTCCAAAAGTAGAAATCACTATCACGAAAGGGTGTGAGAGTCGGAGAAGAATTTGAAAACAATCGAATCGTATCCGGGAGAAGGATTTGCTATATGAACTTCATCGGAAAATTCTAAACTTCTTGTGACGTTTTCTACACACAGTGACATCAATAAGATCAATTTCTTCAAAGATTCGAGATTGTTGTGCGAAATAGAAGGAGTATCACCAATTTAAGGGTTTCAAAGATTGATCTTCATTTCAAGAGTTATTTCTATTCTATACATCTATCAAAAGCTTGAGAAGTCCTAAGATAATATAACACTCATGTTTTAGCTCATTGTATAGACAATTATGTAATTCACAATTTATTTTAGGGGTTTTACGCTGTTTGCTCTTAAACCGTAAAAGTTAAGTAAACTCGCTGTAAACTAAAAATGATCATTCAATGTAAACAGGGCAGTAAACAATTAAATTTTTACCTTCAAGCGAAGTGTTTATATGGATTTTATGAGGATACTTAAAGAACTTTTGTTCATCTTATTTTTATTGGCTAAGGTAAATGCTTTCGTTCGCGATAAAACGCGTTTCGGCATTCCCGTAAGCACCAAAACCTAACTACGTTAACCGATTACCCACGATTATTAACCAATATACAAAATATCAATATAAACATCACATTAGAGCATGTGTGGCCGGATTTTAAATGGATTGGACCAAGAAAAATATCTAGTCCAAAATGTATCTTTCCTTGGAATCATGGGTTGATTCCCATTTTAGGGAACCAAAACACTTACCCCTTGTAAGAACCCACTCCCCCACCTATGGTGCTCTTACACCTGAGTAGCAAGTATCCATGGTTAAGGTTACTTAGATATTTTTCACTATTAAAAGTAGACTATCACGTAGAGTTCATATCAAGTGTGAAATCTCAAAACTTCCTATTTTCTTTTTTACATGCCACGCTCAAACACCCTTGTCCAAACCAATATCCATAGCTTGATTTTCTATCATTATACAAGTTACGCAATCATTATCTAAGGTATTTCTAAGGTGTTTTCAACAAGAGTTGGTTCACCATTTCCAAGCAAGGAATCAAGAAAAAGAAAGAAATTGGTTTACTTTGGGAAAAATAAGGGTTCACCTTATTTTTGCTAGCTAAGGGTTTAAATCACAAGGGTGTGATTGTTATTATTTTCTCTACTCATCCATACAAGGTTATTTAAAAGCTTAATCATTTCATAACTTGTGATTTTATGTGTTCATATGTTCTATCTAGCTAAATCACCATTTAGGGTACTTTTGAATATGTGAAAGGGATTTTTACATATGATTAATGTTTTGTGAACTTATTTACATGTTATATGGATGGTAATATCATGTTAAAAGGAATGTATAAGTGTTTTAACATGTTGGTTAAGTATTAACATGTATAAGTACAAATTAGGGTTTTTATGTTAACCTAATAAGTTACAAGTGAAAATGGTGTAAATAACATGTTAATCTTGTTATCTTGGACTCTCTTGGGCAAAACATGATCTAATGGACTTTATATATGTAAGACATAAGATATAAGTGTTGTAAAGTAGTTGTAACAAGGTGTTGAAGCTTAATGGTACAAAAATCAAGCTTAAAACATGTTTTAATCACAACCTTTAAAAGTTTCTGTTTTGGTTCGAATTTGTTAACAGCCATATTAGGTTTTATAAAGATAGTACATCTCATAAGGATTCCAAAATGATAAGAAACTCGAAAATCGGATTTATAACGAAGAAGATACGCTAGTTACGAGTTTACGACGCTAAATACTTTATAAAACAAATTTTATAAAAAGTTACTATTCATGGCAGAAACTTATACTTTGTAAACATCAATAATATGATAAAACTTTCAATTACGAGAACGTGTTCGAAAGAATCGCTAAAAACGGAGCTATAACGAATAAGATACGACATTTACGGGTTTTGCGTTAATAAGTGTAATCTGTAATGAACAGTAAAAACACTATTCACAACAGAATCTCAGAAACTTAAAAATGCAATATTATGATCACTCGTCTTAATACGAAAGCGTGGGCGTAAGAAACGCGAGAAACAGACTTAAAACGACAAAGTTATGTCATTTTTGCTAAAGGCGTAATTATAAACGTTTTTACTTTATAAATACGATTTCACTTAAACTTTATAATTACGATTTCTCACTTAACGTAATAGATGGTGACTATAGTGTCGGTTACCCTTAATCCCTTACTTCATTATATGAGCTCGAATTCAACGAAGAAAAGAGAAGAGAAATTTAGAGAGTTTAGAGAGAGATACTAGAGAGAGAAATGGAATTGAATTCTTGCAATTGAATGTTTACAAAATGAACCAACACCATTTTCCTTGATGGAAAATGGTTTTATTTTTTCCCTTCACCAACTACATGGGGCGTGTGGGCTTTTACTTGGGCCAGGCTCGGGATTGACTTGGGCTTTACCCGATTACCCATCAATTTTAGCTTACATTTTGAGCCCGTTTACCCTTCTAGCCTATTCAAGTTTAATTAATTAAGGTGACGAGACCTAATATAATGGACGAACATTCAATTGTCTCGACTCAATATTTTAAGGCTAATAATCTCCTTCGAAAGTGAGTTCGTTGTGACACTTCCTTCGTGGTGATCATGAGATTGTGTTGTCATTAAGCTCTTGTGATCTTGTCTCTGTATACGATGTAGCTTTGTTCCTTCATGCTTTCTTTATCTTGATTTTTAGTCTTTGTCATTGTTTTTTAACTTTGTCTTTTTCGTCGAGATCTTTAAATCTTTATCTACCGTCTTGATCATCTTTGCCCTCCTTGTGATCTTTGTCTTGACCAACATGCTCATATTTGTATCATCTTGAAAGCTTGCTATCAATCTCACTTGATAAGACTTTGAGATCTTTGAAGGAAGATCTTGTATATCAGAGTTTATGCGGAGTTCTTGTCTTTAATCTTAGCTTTTCATGATTCTTGATTTCTTGATGCTTTATTGAATGTCTTTGTAGTTTGAGCATGAGGGCATGTGGGTAATGAAATTGACTTCAGCTGGAATGAGGCATCACCATTCCCTCTATATGTATCCTGAATATAACAGTTCAGCACATAAAGCGGGTGGACGAGATATGGCTTTGTCATTGTTCCGGGATTTGGTTTGGATTAAAAACCTTCGTTCCGTAGGGAAACATTTTTTTAAGGATAAATACTGTGTACCGTTGATCAGGTAGATTCAAAGAATCTCCTGACAGGGTTCTAGCTCAATGCGTAGGGTACTTTTAAACCACTGATGTATTAGATTAACCTATGCATGTAGTTCTCTTACCGGAACGTCCTTTCTAAGCAGACAACTCGGTAAGAGTGAATCACATAGTTAGTATCTTTCTGATTAAGCCGTCAATTTCATGTTCCTGGACAAGTGATTCAAATTGAATCGCACGGATCGGTTTCTTTTCCAGTTGACACAAGCTTGATTCATATAGAATCTCGCATGGTCACCTACCGCAGTGCTATTGATGATAATGAACACTGGAAGGATTTCCTTCGTCATTGTGAATTACTAAAAGAGTAATCACTCTGAAATGTTCTGGCAGAATCCAAGGATAATTCATAGGACTCTTGTTAAAACTTGTGAACTTAATGGTGTTCAACAAATGTTTGTCATGGAATGTGTCCTAATGAAGAGATTTATTTGTGATTTTTTTTTTTTTTCTTGGCTCTAGACTCGATTAGGGCATTTTGGTTTTTAGTAATCGTGTAGGCTGGAAGCAGACTGCCATAGTATTCAATATTACTAACTCGATGTGAGAAAGTCAATAGGAAGTCGTGTGTTATCTCCGTGAAAATGAAGACAAGTTTTTTTGAGGAGAACACGAATGGTGGGAAGGGTTGTGCATTGCATCAATGGGTCATGATGGTCGGTCTTCAATGTCACTCAATAACAATGTGATTCTGACAGAATATGTATTGACGGTTTATGCTAAGTTGTGTGGAGGCTTCTTTCTTTAGACCCTTTATCCATACATTTCTTTTTCATTCTTCAACCCCTTCAATGCTTACCAAGACGTCATTACTAACACCTTGTTGTGATTGTTCCAGTGTTAGCTCAATCTTAGTTGGCATTCTTCCCTTATACACATTCATCTCCAATCATACCTAAGGACTGCTATTTCTAACTATGGAGTGTCCTTGGGTAGATCCCTCCGGTTCTGGTTGGATCATAGGACAACTTCTAACTTACCACTTCTGACTTTGGAATCGTCGTAAAATAAGCTGTTGTAGGTTGTGATCGTAACCATAAAACCTTTTTACGAAGAGTATCAAGCACTTTGAGTTGTTGGATTCACTTATTATCTTTCAATGATACTTTTAAAATACATTTCTCCCCTTATTTTAAATACTAATTCACTTAGTTTTTGAAATACTTTATGATTTAAAATTTGTCATGAAAATTCCATGGGGAAAACTTTTACTTAGCATGAATTACTTGAATCATAAACTTGGTCTCACCTTAATTTTATATATGTATGACACCAAAAACAATGATACCTAGTTGTTAAAATCGATATAAAAGTAAGGTTGAAACACCTACGTTCATCTTATAACTATCATTCTATTGAATTGTCATTATTATCTTGTTGTTATTAAGAGACTTTTTGGGAATGGTTTGAATACATAAGAATGGTCGTGAGATGATGTATCAAAACTCATTAAATGTTGTTTTTCGAAAAACTCCCCCTTGAAAGATGGAGTGTTGAACACACAATTTTGAAAGATTATGAATTGTCAGTGAGATATTCTTGAAAAAATTGTGTTCAACATTTTGAAAAACATCATGTTAGAAGACTTCTCTTCCAACTCTAAGGGTCAAGAACACGCACTTGTGAGTACACTTTTCTCTTTTTTCTTGAGCTCAAAACTTTCTAAATGTCTTTGTTATGAACAGCTCAAGACTGAGAAAAGTTAGAATTTCTCGTTGTTAGGATAAGTTAATTTTATAGATAAACATTCCTTTATTGAAGTGAGGGTTACGTACTGATATTTGCTCATAAGCCTTAAGATAATTAGAAATGACATGTTTGAAAGCTTGAAAACTCCTGTTCGAACTTCATTTACAGGCCACGTGTCGTATTAATCACATTTTCTAGGTACGTAAATGTTATCGATTCTCAAGAGGACATGTCGAGGAAGAATATTTTTTTTGAAAACAATTTTATTATTTTTTATTTTGTATTTTCTTTTGATATTTTTATATTTTTGTATTTTTTTCTTTTTGTAAAATAGTATCATGTTGGATGTTTGATGAGGTATCAAGCAAATTCTTTTATCAGAACCTCCAGTTCTGCTGGAGTCAAACATCTCATACCAATTCGTCTGACGAGATATTGCTATGGCTTTAGTAAACATGTCAGCCAATTGGTATTCAGTTCTGACAAAGTACAGTTCAATTATACTGTTTTCAACCTGTTCTTTATGAAGATGATAGCCGCTGTATGGTATTTGATTTGTCGCTTGGTTCGGGAGTAATGCACGGGTGCTATGATAGTTGCTATGGCTGATGAGAGTCGCATTCACACGGTTATTTGTTGTAGTTGAGACCATTAATCTTGAAGGTTTATCCGCATCCACATTACTTGAGCACACTTGCAATAAGCAACTGATATTCTCAGCCTCTGGGATGACAGTGCAGACATTTTTTGCTTCTTTGACATCCAGTATGATTGTTTATCACCTTTATAAGTGTTATTCCTCCAATTGTGCTTTTGCGCAGTATCATGGATCGGCAGGATCGGCATCTGAAAAAGCTCTTAGTTCAAAGCAAGAACCCTTCGGATTCCGTGTCCATGTGAATGGTAACCTCTGAAGTATCGAAAGATCCTTTTAACTCTTGGAGGTTGTTTTCAGTCGGTCTTGCTTGATATCTTGACCATAAAATACAGCTTGCCACTATGATCTGGTTCTATCTAGATGTAGATACATGAGTGACCGATTTTTGCTTGGTAGTCAGTCTGTTTAACGGTGTTCACCACATCAAGTCCAGCATCCTAATTTAGGTTTCGTTAGCCATGTGGCTTTGCTACAATGGTTTGTCCTTTTTTCCATACATGTTTTTTAGAATCTCTAAGGTGTACTTGGCCTGATTGATAAACTTACCAACGCGGCGGTGTTGGTGGATTTGAAAGTCCTAAAAAGGAATTTTCATTTCCCCCATTAAGGACTCTCATAAATACTAAGTGCATTAATTTGTCAAAATCGTTTGAAAATTAAGGGTTTGTGGAACCAAAATAATGTCATCCAACATAAATCTGCACGAGGTAGAATGTCATCCCCGTATTTTATCTGTCGTATAGGGTGGCGGTCAATGATCCTTTAGTAAAACCTTTTGGATTCAAGAATTTTGAGTGTTCATCATACCAGGCTCTGGAGCTTGTTTTTTAATCCATATAGAGCTTTCCTTAGTATGTAACTTTGTTGGTAATGATCAGGATCAAACGAATCATCTGGTTGTGCAACATAACCTCCTCTTAATATGGACCAATAAGAAATGCCGTTTTCACGGTCTATTTGACTAAATTGGAAAAAGATTGTGTGCAGGCATTATTTTTTTTTGTTTTTTTTTTTTTTATGCGACAACAATCCTGACAGCCTCACAAGCTGAGCAATTGGAGCTATCGATTCTTCAAAAATTCAATACCCTCTTCCTGAGCATAACTCTTTGCTACAGTCGTGCTTTGTGGCTGAATTACAGTTGGGCTTCATCTTTTTTTTTCCCAATAACCACTTTAGCTTGTTTAGTTCTTGCCAAAAGGTTTGTCACGATGTTCCGACTTGTAGTCTATCAACTGATGAAGTTATTCCTGATTGATTCTATCCTTGCAGGATTCAGCCATTGCTTCCTTTAATTTTTTCGATTCTACAATACTCACGGTGAGTTGCTGAAACATACAATCTTCCAGGATAGTTGCAAGTTGTGTCTTGTTTGCACTGGCTTGGATTGATTTCCACAACTTGAGTTAACGAGTGATCTTTTGGCCTCGTATTCTGA
This sequence comes from Tanacetum coccineum, assembly GCA_026074375.1. NCBI lineage: Eukaryota > Viridiplantae > Streptophyta > Magnoliopsida > Asterales > Asteraceae > Tanacetum > Tanacetum coccineum. Next base: position 61,518 of record BQNB010013232.1, on the reverse strand, counting down.
ATTTAGAGGTGATTAAAGGTTGCACATTTGATATTACCAATATTGCGTGAGGAAGACTCTGCTATGTTCGTGTTACTGTGTACAAAAATGGTATTGGTAAATTTGTCTTGATTATCGTTGTTTTCCTCAGTATGAACATTTGTTGGAGTTGGTTGTTCTGATTGTAGGGTAATGGTTCGTTGAAGGGTGTGTGTCTTGTAGAGCAGAATTATCGGTGGGAGAAGAAGACTTGTTGACACGAGAAGTACCATCATTGAAAAATTCATCATACAAAGGACCGAAAAGAAGATCCAACTCCTGTTGTGATGGAACTGTTGTATCTGCTGAATTGTGAAAATTTTGTAGTCGGTGCGGGGTTTCAGGTTGGTCATAATTGATGCCTTTTGTCGTTGGGGAACGAGGCCCGAAGTTTCATTAGCAACCGACTGTTTGAATCTTTTGATCTCATCAGAATATTTGAGATGGCTGGAATCAACTATCAACCTTGTTCTCTTGTTGTAGACACGATATCCTTTGACTGAGTAGAGTATCCCCCAAAATGCAGGGATTCCCCTTTTTCTTTCTTTATCTAAAATTTCACATCTTTGTTAAGTAACAATTTACCCAAGATGTCATAGATTAATTGATTGATTTCAATCATACATATTTGATAATCTTAAAAAATCGTATTGATTCATTTTGATCAAGATATGATTCATAGCCTTTTCATTCATATCTACATCCCCCATCAACCATGAATTAAAGAATCTGAAATCGTTAATTATCATCCTCAACTCGAGTTGCGTTTTCATCTAACAACCACTAACATATCCTTGATAACTCATTATTAGAATAATTCTTAAAAAATACAACTTTACAATACTCAATTATATAAATATACTACATATTTCATACAAATCTCCCTACCACAATCTATCCTCATACAAATTCCAATATTCTAATACAAATAAAAACAAATTATAAACATCAATTATTCTCCTCTTACCATATACACAATATACTAAACTCTAAACATCAAACAAACTAAACCCAAATAATAATCCCCCCTAAATAAAACTAACACCTAAACCTCATCCCCAAAACAACTACAAACAAATTAAACTAAATACAATACAATATTAGCTAAAATTAACACCAACTCCTTCTCTGTGCATTGATTTTGTGGATCTGTATGATAAGCTGTGGAGCGTATGTTGATGGAATCTCATACTCAAAAGCTAAAGATATCAAATGAAATAAACAAATACTGAATGTACTAAGTGTCTACTGTACATGCACCTAAGCGAATTAGTGTACCGCAAGATCCAGGTGTATATCCTTACAAGAGACCAGGAGATAGTATATATGATAGCGATGCAGTTAAAAGTGTCTAGCAGTGCTTTCGTAAGAATGCAAGTTCGATCTAGTCTATACTGAATGTAGAAGTTCTCTATGTGACTCCCAGTAGTAGAGAGACAGATGTTTCTTCGATGAGACCTGCTTCTGCTATACGTCTCCGCTGTCCTAATACTCAAATGTGGATGACAAATACTCATACTATATTGTCCGTGTGCAGAAGAACACTGAAATACAATGTCTCACTACTCTCACCAATTGATAACATAAATGTGCCTAGAGTCTAAATTTATACCAGAGATCAAGAAGAGAGAGATAATGTGTACACAAAAACCTAAACCAACTTCTAATCTATTATGAGATTGCTGCGACTTCGCAATGCGGACTACACTACAATAAGAAAATTAATCTGATTGTGAGATTGAAACCCATTTGATAGTTCGCTTGATGTGTGTATCTCATTGATACTCATCTCGCGGTAGTATATGTGTAGTCGCTTCGCTCATAGTCTCGAGAATCGTCGGAGTAAAAAGAGAAAAGTCCAAAGACACAAGAGCTGTAGATTTCCGAAATGCAACCTCCAAATCCGCATCACAGAATTGACCAACCGAGAAAAGATTGTGATTGAGACCTTCGACGTAGTAAACCCTTTTGATCGTGATATTTCCTTGAACCAAATCTCCATAACCAAGAATTGGAGCAAATTGATCATTGCCAAAACGAACGGTACCCAAGTATTTTTCAACAAAATTGCACAGCAGAGATAGATTGCCCGTCATGTGCTTTGTGCATCCAGAGTCAACAATGAATAGGATGAGTTGTACAATCTGCAAGAGAATTAGAGGACGATGGAATACATGACAAATTGGATCCTAAAGTGTTTGTGAGTTTTAAGACATTAGTTATCCTAGATACATTATCTATGGAAAAACTAACTTTCTTAGTCACACTTTCGTTCCTAACTTTAGGTACCCATTTCCTTTTTGTCTTAGGAACCCATGTATATGCTGATGGGCATTGTTGTGCTATCCACCATTTCCACGCCTTATTAGTCTTCTTATACAACATCCTATAGTAACTCTTTGAATTTGTGATAGTGGATTCTGATGCAACTGTTTTCTTATGGGGTGTTGCAACAGATTTGTTCGCTTGACTTTTGGGTTTTCTAGTACTAATAGGCACTACATTAGGCTTCTTAGTTCTAGCATTCACGTCTTTCAAAAACTTAGAAACACAAGCATCATGATTCGAATTAAACACACATTTTCCACAAGTAGCACAAACAGCATTAACATTCGAAGTTCTGGAATTTAAACTGTCATTACACGCAGTTACAGACTTTGTTTGATTAGAAATACTAGAAATCCTAGGGTGTTCTTCTACTTCAGTCTTCTTAAACTTCACATGACTAGTGTTTGGCACGACCTTATCTTTCATTTGATTGCTCCTAGGCTGTGGTCTGCTAACATTAGTTTTGTGAGCTACTCCTGTAGATGTAGATACGCGAGGATTAGTATTCCTAGAAGTCTGATTCAACTGTGGTGCTCTAGTTTGTGTGGTACTACTTGCAATTCGATACATGCCTGGTTTAATCACATTTGTGTTTCTTACAGCTTGCGTTGCTGTTTGAGGCAAATTCTGTGGAGTGACTGGTTTTGATAAACCCTCTGACTCATTAGTTTTTAAAACCGACTTTTTCTTTGCAAAATATTTTCTCTCAAGAGAGTCTGAAAAAGGAGCCGGTTTTCCTAAAACTGATGGTTTTGGAATCCTTTGAGCATTTGGTTGTCGAACAACAGATGGTTTATCAAACTTAGTGTCCACAGATTTTCCTTTGCATTTTTCAATGAGTTTCTTTAACTCACTTATTGCAATGTTCTTGTCTTGCAGTTGAGCTTTCAAATCTTGTATTTCAAAATATTGTTCACGTTCCTTTCGAAATACATTTGACGCCTTTTCTTTGCAAACTGTGTCATTTTTCAGTTGTTCTTGACATTCTTGTAAAGCGATTTCAAGAGAAATTGAGTGTTTTTCTAATTTAGCAAAACTCTGTAAAAGCTCAGTGTAAATCTCTTTACTTACAAATTCAGTTTGTTCAGAAAGCTTTTGTGCAAGACAGTCACATTCCCTGACTTTATGAAGATATAAGCATTGTAATTCAGTGATCTCATCTAAATCAGATGAAGATTGCAAATAAGAACACATAACATCTTTAGACACACATTCTTGCAAAAGCATATCATACATGTTGGAAAATTCTGCCTTATCAGATTCAAGTTCATCAAGTTCATCTTTAAGAGATTCAACGTACTTTAAATCTGCATGCATTTCTTGCTTAAGTTCATGTACAAATGCGAAACTATCATTCTGAGTCTTAAGGGCAAGGGGCATCAAACATGTCTTAACTAGGATTTCCATATCTTGCGCAGTTGGGTTACGAAGATGAAGAAGGTCGTTTGAATGTTTTACCCATGCTTGATCGACAATTTCTTTCAGATGATTAATGTTATTCGTCATGACATTATATGCTTGTCTACTTTTGCTTATTGATTTAGACACTGGTAAGAAATCTATGTTTTTGAAAATATTTGGTTTTGTTTTCACAAATGATTTTCTCCACATTTTCTTTCTTATTTCATTTGCCTGTGCGAACTGAATTTCATAATGCTGAGTCGGGGGTTTAAAAATTTCATAAAGACTGTTTAACTTTGTGTAGTCAAAAGGTTTCACTAAGTCTTTATTCAATTTTGATCGACTCTCGTTATCAAGAGTCAGAGTCTCTTCCCGATCAGGGACGAGTCTGTTTGCAGGATCAGATTGGTCATGTGGGATCGCATACAAACATGGTATCTCATTTTGAGCCTTTTTGAGGTACCTTGGATTGGCAAAGGTAGGTCTTCCATTAAATGTAGGGCATTTGGGTGCTAACATATGAATGGTTTGGATTGATTGACTCCGTTTGTAAACAATTTCATTCAAAAACTTTAACTGGTTTTCCATTGAAATCATTTTGTCAATATCTTTTTCTTCCTTAAGCTTCAAATCCGTTATTACCTTTGTTTTCTCCTTGACAAGACCTTCATAATGTGGACTGGGTTTAAAAAATCTGTTTGATCTAATCATCATGTTTTCTCTTTGGCAATGAAATTTCATAGGCTTTAACTTTTAAACCTTCTTTTATGTCAATTTCTTTTTGAGCTAATAGTCCTAGAGTTTCATTTAACCTTCGTTCAAGTTTGTCATAGTCAACTGTACGATCATTAAAGGCCTTGTACCTCTCAAACTCAGTCTGTTTATTTTGAAGTGCAACTAAGCAACTATCCCGAATACTATTAGATTCCCCTAGAGTTCTACTAGTTTCCGCAAGAATAGATTTGCACTCAGTTAACTCTTGAGTCAATGTTGCATTTGCTTTCTTTAATTGCTTTTGAATCTTTTTATTTTCATCGACATCAAGCTTTAAATTAGCAAGTGCAACACGCTCATCATCACATTCTACATCATTTTGGTCATCCTGAATATCATTATCACACATATCCGGTGAGTCAGGAATGACATTACTATCACCCGTTTCCACTACACATGTGTTACTAATGGATTCAGATTGCTCAAAATGTTGTATGTCATTGGCAAACACATTATCGTTAGTATCGTATTGTACCTGTTCCAATGGCTCAGCGTCTGTGCCTGAGTCTGCATTAGGAACCTCCTGAATCTTTGCCATGTAACTGTAATGTGCTTCCAACTCTTGTTCATCAATCTCTTCATCCGTGTCTGCTAGCCAGTCAGATTGCTCTGCTTGAAGTTGAACACCTTTCTCAGCTTGTTTACACAGCAACATCTTTTCCTTGTGATACGTGGAGTCTTTAACCCGTTTTGGCTTTCTGCATTCCTTAGCATAATGACCAAATTCCTTGCAGTTAAAACACTGTATCCCAGACTGTTGCACTACTGGACCACCTACAGTTTCCCTAGCCCCAACAACATTCACTGCCCTCTGATTCCCAAACTGTCCAGTCTGATTGTCATTCTTGTACCTTGGAGTAGTATCCACATTCTTGTTTCTGGTGTTTGAGGAAGTTCTGAGGTTGTTGTTGGTAGGTTTGTAGAGTTTCTTGAAGTACTTTGCAATGAGAGCCAAATTTTTCTGCATGTCTTTATCCTTCTGAGCTTGTTCAGGATCACTGTCTTCTTCAGAAGCTGACTCAGATGGTGGTGTGATTGGTTTGGCTATCTCTTTGCCTTTGTATCTTGTAGTTGCATGAGATCTGGTTGGAAGTGAAGCTTTTGATGTTGGTGCATATGATTTGTGAGGTTTTGATGTTTGGTAATAAGGGTCTTGAAGTGTTTGAGCAGTAGCAACAAGTGCTAATGGGTTAGCATTCTTGGCCATTCTTTCAGCACGGAGTTCATTAACTTCCTTTTGGTATTATTTTAGAATGTCAAAGAGCTTATGGTATGAAACTTCATCCAACTTGTGTTGTTGCTTGACAATTGTTATAAATCTTGACCATTGTGGTTGAAGTTGTTGAAGAAATTGAACATTGACTTGCATAGTAGCAACTGTCAAATTGTTTCTGATCATTTCATTCATCATTTTGTAGAATCTTGTGTAGTAAGACTCAATTGTTTCTCCATCGTGAGAGGTGAATTGACCAAACTCCCAAAATAAGTTTGTCTTGACATCTTGAATATTGAGTGATTCACCTTGTTGTAGCCTTTCGATGGCTTCCCACATTTCTTGAGCTGTCTGACATGCATCAACAGTTGAGTATATTTCATCTCCAATTCCAGTCAATATCAAATGAATCACTTCTTTTTTTGATTCAAAATGAGCTCTGTTCTCAGGAGTCATATTCATAACTATCTCGACTGTTGTTTGTTCAGGAACTGCTGGAGAATCCTCTGTTGCAGGAACAGCTGGAGTTGTGACAATCGTTGGAGTGTAAGGACCTTTGAGAATGCACTTCCGTAAGGCATCACCATTTGGTCTTGTATCAATGTATCGTAAGAACCGTGATCGCCATTGTGCATATCGTCCTGTTGCAAGCATTGGTGGACGATCCCTTGATCCAGCTGCCATTATGTTGTTATGCATTTGACTGTCGGTTGTGGAAGTTACATTTGGAGTTGTCATGATGAATGATTGTTGAATTATGAAGTGAAAATGATTTGTAGGATCTTAAGTAGATTTGTTGTGATTGAAGTTGTGGTAAAAAGAAAGCAATAAACGTTCACGGGATTTTACAAGTCTATGATTAAAACCGAGAAAAGAATTGTGTCTTTTGCGGGATTTTACAAAATCAATAGAAAACCGTGAATGTTAATTGATTTTGATTAAGGTTTGTTGATTAAGTGTTGTTGTTGTTGATTAATTGTTCTCGTAGTCCGAATTAAAGTCCAAAGTCCTTCAAGTTTGTTTGTCTTGATGTTATGTTTTGATTAGACAAGGATTAATAGATTCCCAAATTCATGGTAAGGTCGAAATTTTTTTCGAGAAATTAGGTTTTCAAAACAAGGGTTTTCAATAGACAAAACGCAGTCTTCTTTAGACAAAACGCAATGAAGTCTTGAGATAAAACGCAATGAAGTCTTGAGACAAAATGCCATGAAGTCTTGAGACAAAACGCAATGAAATCTTGAGACAAAACGCAATGAACAAAACGCAATTTTTGAAGACAAACCGCAGAACCAAATCACAACTCCCTAGACAAACCGCAAGAGACAAAACGCAACCAAGAAATGGAATGGACAGAGTCTCCCCTAGGCAAAACGCAATAAGGGTCTTCAATTAGGCAAAACGCAGAACCAAAACGCAATAGGCAAAACGCAGAACCAAAACGCAGAGGCAAAACGCAGCCAAGAAAAAATCTTCAAACTTTCTTGTAAGCCACGAAATGATGTTCAAACTACCAAGTAATGATGCAAGGGATAGTTCTAAGCCCGAAAGTACAAGTCTTTAACATCTTTAACCACAAACAAAGATCAAATAATGATTTTTCTTGCTACTTTTTTTGAACCAAAAAAATAAAAAAAAACTAGCCACGAAATTCAATCACTATCCACCTGAGGCGACTGATACCAATTGTCGGAACCCTATAATCACTTCACTTCATTACCAGTTGCATAGAATGATCAAGAAAATAAAGATAGAAGATATGAAGAATGTAGAGAGAAGTTAGAGAGTAAAGTGGGTTGCTTATAAAATGTCTTACAAGAAATGAATCAACCAACCACCTTACCTTACTTGGTGAGGTGTATATATACTAGGACTAAAAGGCTTGCTTTGAAGCTAACAATGTGGATCTTTGTCTCCTTTTTTTTCAAACCGTTGATACCACAAATAAGCTAACCAAAATAAGCTTTACTTTTCACCACAATAAGTTGTTAAGCCGACGAGATAAACAACTAAAAAGCTCAAATAAGGACACCAAAAAGCTAACAAAAAAAACTTAAAATATAAAACAAAGAAAAAATAAGTTACGACCATAGAAAGCTTATTAATAAGCCAGGTATATACCTGTTTTAACCACTAAAAAGAAAACTAGTAAGCTACTAAAATAGAACAACAGATAAGCGCTTAATTATGCAATAGCTGGTGTTTTGGAAGAGAGAGACACGTTTGATGACTCAAAAAGCAAATGATCCAAATAACTCAGTTACTTTGTTGAATCCCCAAAACAAAAAAAATAAGTCACTCTTTTTTTCTTTCTCAAACAGTAACAATGAAAGTAAGATAGTGATGGTTTTTTTTGTTAACTTTTTATCAGATAATCACTAAAGAAAAAAAGAGTAAGCCGTTTAGAAAAAAACACAAATAAGCCGTAACCAATAAGCTAAAAAGAATTCACAACGAAACACTAAACCGACCCCGTGGCGAGTGATACCAAATGTAGGAACCCAGATCACTTTCACTTCACCATTTGAACCAAGAAATATAGATAAGAGAAAAAAAGAAGAATTGTAGAGAGAGGTTAGAGAGAGAAACTTGAGAGAAGAAAAAGAGTGGTTGATTACAAGTGTGTAAAAAACAAATGAGACCAACACCCTCTCCACACTTGGAGATGGGTATTTATACTTACACCATAAGGCTTACATGCCTATGCGCTTTCTATGGGCCGGGCTCGGGATTACTTGAGATTACTTGGGCTTTAGCCCATAACACGTGACCAATTAGATTACATAAACGAGCCCGTTTACCCTTCTAGCCTATTACAACATACATGAGATAAAGACCGAGATTAATAATATAATTTGAGGCTAACATTTTCTCTCTCTACCTATCGTCTTTTTCACACAACATCACCTACCTTATTTTCAGATCTACCATTTCTAAAATTTTGAACTGCGTCTATTTCGAAACATGAAAAGTAGCGATCCAGATCGCTATCTAGAACGCGATCGTACCGTGTTTGGGTACGAGCGATCTGGAACGCGAAACGCAGGTAAGCTGGCGTTTCCTGTGACTATGGTTTAAACAAACCTTCCCATTCAGGACATAGAGACACAATTGTTCTCGCGTCTTCTAAAGAGTGAAGCCATGAGATGGTACACACAATCATCATAAACCCCTATTTCTAAGTGAATGAATCACTCAAGAAAGGTTCTCGTTACTTGTGAGGACCAAGATGTTACATGGAGGATGATGTTCAAAAGCGAAATGTTAATATGTCTGTTAACATGATGTTACATCCTGCTTTCATTTTTTATGTTGTAGTAGCAATGTAATCAACCCCCATTTGACAGCGAAACGGTTCTGGTGGAAAATTTGTTGCATGCCCGTATGCTTTATAGCTAGCTAGTTCTCTTAGAGTGATTTTAGGATTTCTTTTCAGTGATTCTAATATATAACTGAAAGGAAATGCAAACAGTTATATAATAGAATCACTAAAAAGAAATCCTAAAATTACTCTAAGAGAACTAACTAGCTACTCTAAGAGAACATGCAACAAATTTTCCACCAGTATAGTTTCGTTGTCAAATGAGGGTCGATTACATCGCTACTACAACATAAAAAACGAAAGCAGGATTGACCTTGGTAACATCATGTTAACAGACATTAACATTTGCTTTTGAACATCATCATCCATGTAACATCTTGGTCCTTACAAGTAACGAGAACCTTTCTTGAGTGATTCATTCACTTAGAAATAGGGGTTTATCATGATTGTGTGTGTACCATCTCATGGCTTCACTTTTTGGGAGACACGGGGCCAAATGTGTCTCTATGTCCTGAATGGGAAAGGCTGTTTAAAAATAGAAAAGCAACAAATCCAAACAAAAAATCAAAACCTGCACAACGCTTCCACAATCCTCTAAAAGGAAGTTAGAAAGATCATTAATGTATAAAGGCTCGCTCAATGTAACTTGTATTATCAGATTGCTTATTTTAGTCAAAAGGACAATTACTAGACTTACAATTTATACCAATTTTTTATCACATAAAAGACTTTTTTAGGTTTTTACTATATGTTTTGGTAACTGATGACATTAAATAAAGTCACTTTTATAGCATCATTTATCTCATGTAACTAACTCATTTTATATAATTGTTGCAAAGAATTGTTACTTAGTCATTTGTATTTAAGAATTGCAGTAATTATAGAGTACTTGGTGAAAGTTAACTAAAAGGTACACATTCTGGAGCTTAAACGAAGATATTTGAATATTACTGTTCTGACAACCATACGCCGTATCCATCAAGGAAGATACGGCGTATCTGTGCCTACACTTCACCAAAGACCACGAAGGAAACAAAATCCAATAAGCTGTATCCAGGAAGACCAATATGCCATATTCAAGATATATGGAAATAAAATATTTTAGAAGATATCAAACGTGGTCCATACTCCAAGAAATCTTTAATACGCCGTATCGAATACTTTCGATACGCCGTATCGAACTTTTCCCAGACCTTTAAAATATAAAACTCAAAAACAAGTTTTAAGTGTGCTAAATCATATTCTTGATACCTAAACCATAAAAGTCGATTTTAAGATGAGAAGAAGAGCAAAAGAGATCGAGCAACGTAATCAATTCCATAGGAGACAACGTGTAATTTCTTGTACTCTTGTAATCATTTAGTTTTTGGTATCATTCGTTAACTCGGTTTGTTTACCTTGGCTAAATCATTACTTTTGTATTAATTATGACTATATTGAAGGCTAATACATACGGGTATTAGCCATTATTATGAAGATCTTAATTTTTGGTTTGTTTATCTTAATTTCTTAATTTATCGTTGATTGCTTGTTTATGTTTATCAATTTATACTTGTTTACGTGCTTAAGTATGCGACCTATCATTCAACTGGGTCTAGTCCTACATATTTAATGCGCTGCAACTTCGGTGTTGTTTGGGCGTAGGCTAAGAGTCCAGGATAGCTCTCCATATTGCAATTTATATATCTAGAATCATAGGATCACAAATATTGACCTATCATTGCCTTTAGTTTAGTGAGCTTAGTTGAGCCATAAGGTGATCCTCGTATCAACGAGTACGTTCTTATTCCATTAGTAAGGACTCGGACAGTGGACTACTAGTATAGAGTCGTTAAATAGTAAGTGGGTAAAGTCTCCATGAGCTAGGGTTTAACAAGATCACCATTGCTTTAATCCCTAAGATAGATTATAATCAGCAAATAAGGATGCTTTATGCGGATGCGTTTAATTGTGACAGAATTCTACGTGTCTAGGTTTAAGGAAGAAGTACCGCCTTAATCTTAAGAATGATATGCCGCCTCGAGATAAGTAATCATTGCACTAAATAAACAAACCAACGTTCTGATTGGATTAATAATGGTTAATACAATTTTCTTATATTTGGCTAGACCGCTCTTTTATCTTCTGTTAATTTGCTTGCGTGTGTTTTTGTGTCTTGAATTGGTTTTAGTCACCACAAAACCCGTGTTAGTCTCTCAGACTGAAAACCCCCCTTATCCATTAGATTTAGGATTAACATAGGTTTAACATAGATTAGACTAACTTAGATTAGAAAACAAAAATATTAATAAATTGAAAGTGTTTCTCGCTCTTAGTGATCGACACCCTACTTACCATGAAACTCCCATCGATCGGGTACACTGTCCGTGAAAGTGTTGTTTTAGGTAAAGTCGGCAAAATATAAATTTAAAACTTGAAAGCATAAATTACACCTACACAAAGACACAATCAAGTTTTTGGTGCCGCTGCCGAAGAGTGAAAATTAATCATGATTTTATATTTGAATATGTTTTGTTTTTTAGCATTAGATTAGATCTAACCCTTAGGATTAGTGTATAATTCTGTATATTCTATATATTTGCTTGTATAATTGTGTGTTTGATTGTTTTCATTGTTTTTATAATACACTTTTTTGGTCGATAAACCGATACGGCGTATTCACTTCCATTGGATACGGCGTATCCAACTTTCTTATCCAATACAGCGTATTCATTCAAAAGATTAATACGGTGTATTCAGATCCATTGAATACGGCGTATTGACATTCTGACACAGTAACAGATCTGGTTTTTCGCATTCAACTTCCGTATATCTATGTTTTCTTTCTCCTGAGCCCATCCTACTGATTGTTTATCTCTTATTTCAGGTAGTGCATGACAAGAAGTTTCCGACTAGGAACTATTTACGAGTATTCAAGGATTCCAAAACGAGAATTCGATCAGCTAGGAAGCACTTTCAAGACAACTAAGTCCTTGACTGAAATTCGAGATCGCCTGAATTCGATCTATTTTCGACCAAGAAGAAATATTCTGAGTGAAGAAGTTAACGGAAACAATGGTGAAACTATGAACAATTACATGAGCAAGAAAAATCGACCCGACTAAGGATCGGAGTTTGTGCTAGCCAAGAACAAGGACACGAATATTTAGAAACTAAAAGCCAATTTCTCAAGGAACGCCGTACCAACACTTTTAGCGGGTTTTCGGATCATGAAGATGCAATACGAACAAAAAATGAGAAAGTTCTTGAAATCGTGGATATATTTCACATCCCTAATATTACTATAGACGCAAGTGATGCTAATCCTTCCTATGCCTTAAATGTCGCTGCCAGTCGTTGGCTAAGAAACAAACCATCAGGTTTGATTACAACTTGGGAAGATCTGAAGATAAAGTTTCTAAGCAAATATTACCCACCTGCTCGTACTATTAATAAAATGGAGGAGATCAACAACTTTCAGCAAGAACCGGATGAAAACCTCTATCAATCTTAGGAGTGATTTAAAGAACTCTTGATGAAGTGTCCTCAACACTATTTAACAGAGATGCAGGAGGTAGTCTATTTCTATAATGGATTGGATGTTCCAACTAGACAAATTCTTGATTCAAGAGGTGTCATACCATCAAAGACTATTGCTGATGCGAAAGTAGCCATCTAAGAAATGTTTGAATACTCTCAAAAATGGCACAATGGAACAACTAGGACCAAAAGTACTGAAACTTCTGACGGATTAGCAGCCATACAAGCACAACTCAACAATATCAGAAGAAAAATCAAGAAAGTGAATGAAAAAGTTTATGCTACTCAAGTAGGATGTGAACAATGTAAAGGTCCCCACTACACCAAAGATTGCCCACTCAAGGAAGAAAAGAAAACCCTCGAAGAAGCTTACTACACTCAATTTGATGGACCTTTTCAAGAAGGGGGATATAGAGCAATTGCTTCGGGATTCTACCAACGGAACAATGCAAATCCTTCGTACCAAGAATAAAGGCAATCTATGGAAGAAACCCTAAGCAAATTTATGGGGAATTGGCAAAAAGACATGAGGAGAACTCCAATTTGATCAAATAGATCCAAGCTTCAATGGATGCTGCCATTAGGAACCAAGGAGCATCAATTAAAACTTTGGAGATCCAAATCAGGCAAATGAGCAAGGTACTACAGGAAAGAGGATTTTGGAAGTTTACCAAGCTCCACTGAAACTAACCCGAGAGACCATGTCAAGTCGATCTCGACTATTGTTGAAGCTGATGCAAAGGCCGTATTCCCCGAAAATACGCCGTATTGGATCACACCAATACACCGTATCCACTTGACAGAACAGTACACTAATGTACGAGACAAGACAAATGACAATCTTGTTTCCAAGTCGTTTGAATGATTGCTACTGTGAAGATAAGAAGGGATCATATGGACCAAAATTTTCGAAAGCTTACTCTTGTGAAGCTTCACATATCGATAAATCCATACCCCGAAAGGAAAAAGACCCAGGGAGTTTCACCTTACCTTGCTATATTAATAATGTTTGCTTTGATAATGCCCTTGCTGACTTAGGAGCTAGTGTCAAAGTAATGCCCACTCGACACTAACCTTAACGTTAGGTGTAATCGAATTTATTTTTTAGCTCTACTAAGTTAACAATTGAATTAGCAGATAGGACAGTGAAATATCCAAAAGGAATTGCTGAAAACGTGCTAGTAGGTATTGGTAAATTTATTTTCCCTGTAGATTTTATAATTCTTTTATGCCCGAGGACATCAAAGTGCCCTTGATCCTCGGAAGACCATTTTTGTCTACCGCCCATGCTAAGATTAATGTTTTCAAAAGGAATATTACTTTGAGGGTTGGGGAAGAGAAAATAATTTTTAAAAGTGTTAAACTTGCTAGTAGTTTTAAAAAAGAGGGTTCTACATGCTAAGGTTTTCTTAAGAGAAGAATGACTATGACTTAGAAGCTAGGCTAATGGGAGAGACTTTGGTGTTGAATAGATCATTAGACATTTTCTTTGAGGATTACATAGAACTAAACGATCTAAATGTACCATTAGAACTTAGGAGAGATCAAGTTGACGATTTAATGCCCACCATTGAGGAAGGTGAGGTAGTTAAGGAATTTAGAGCTAGGAATGATGTTAGAATGGTTAGCAAAAATTTTGGATATCCTACTGAATGCGACCACGATAAGAAGATCCGTATTGATTGTGCCCACAACTTAAAGTTTTTTTGCATGATAGGTTTTGAATTTTTACACGCTAATGTTTTCCCTATCTTGTACGTAAATGTGATGTCCAAAAAGTTTTATAATTCCATAAGGAAGGACAAATTAGAATACAAGGGAAACAATGTAGTTGGAGCCTTAATGAACATACCTATCTTTGTTGGAACTTTTTCTATCTTAACAGATTTTTCAGTTTTAGAAGATATGGATGCTTATCGTGATGAAGGAATGGGCGATGTTATTTTTGGCGAACCGTTTTTGAGAGAAGTTAGGATTAATGCAGACGGTTTTTGAAGGAAGTTATACCCATATTACCAGTTAATAAAGAGGTTACTTACCAAATGGTGCGGTCACATCCGAGGTTTAAACACCACACTAATGAACAATGCAACAAGATCCCGCCATTACTAAAGGTGAGTAAGGAAGATATGATGAATGGAATCTCGCACTCATACTAAAAGCTCAAGAGTTTCTACAGGGGGTCTTGAACTTAGGACCTGAATATGTCCGAGATGCGAAGATGGAAGAATGACTCACACGCGGGCACATAAGCGTGCATGAGACCGAGTGAGAAAAGCTGAAAAGAAAAAGTCTAACTTAAAGACTAGTTGAAAGAAAAGTGCTTCCCGGGAGACAACCCGGATTGTAATTTAATTTTTTCGAGTCTGTCTTCCCAGACATCAATACGGCGTATCCGCTCCATACCATACGGCGTATTGAATGTCTGGACGTTATCAGTCCTTTATTTTTATGCACTTTAAACTTTATTGTCAGTTCTGTCGATACGGCGTATTCATGCACATGATACGGCGTATTCAACATACTGACCCGTATTTAGATGCTTTTTACAAGTTTCTATGTGGCGTATTCCAGTTTATGGATACGGCGTATTGGTCTCCTGTACAGTTTATTTAGCTTATTTAAATTAACCGTAGATACCCGAGATAGAACGTTGCATGTTTTTATATTTTGCACAGGACCTCGCTGCAAAGAAATCGACGAAGTTGGTGAAGTATCAATCATCTGGAATCCTATGTGTGATTGTAGTCATGCTGGCATTCAGACGCATGTTCAACACACAATCTTGCTCATAAACTCAACTTGGAGAATCTACCGAGCAAAATATCAAGGGAGTTTCTCATTCTAATTTTTTTAATTCCCGTTCTTAATGTTTTATCTATACAACAAGGACATTGTATAATTCAAGTGGGGGGATGGAATTAGAATGTATACTTGTCATTAGAATGTATACTTGTCCTATTTTTCACATAAAATGCTTAAATTATGTTCAAATTTAAAACTTTTTCAAGCATATTTTTGTGAAATTACTTGTTACATAACCTGCACACAATAACCCTTATTAGATATTGTGATGATTTAGCCTTATCCGTTTCTAAATGTTTACCCAAATTCCACAAAATATGAGTGTTCCGGTGATGTTGTAGACTTTAGAACTTGACTTGGTATATCTATTCGAGACCACAATAATGAGTACTATGGATTTAAATGGAGTAACTTGTTTAAATTGGTAAATTTCTAGGATTACACCCAAAAAGCCTTTATATGTTGTTTTATTAACTAACTACACTGGTTAGTTAAATCTTCGTATAAACCATTTGTTTACTCTCATCTTAAGAGTAAAATACCCCTAGAAAAACCAATAGAGCCAATCCTTTAGGAATAACACCAACTGTTTATTTCGTTACACCTTTACACCTTAGCCTACCCTGTTAGATTAAGTTCATTTATCAGTTGCTAGTTGCTTAAAGTGTAAAGTATGTATTTTCTGAGTCTTGTGTTAATTTTTTATCTTTGGTACGGTTGGGAAGAAATTTGCACATTGCAAATAGGAATGTATAAAGTAGTCAAAACTCGTGTATTTTTACTACCAACACAATTATTGGTACGTCCGAAGAATGAAGAATTACCGAAAGAATTATCCGAAGTTATTATGATCGTGAAGATGGTGAAATTACACCGAGTTTCGTAGTATTGTATAGTGAAAAAAAAATTTAGAAAAACGCAACAAAAAAGAGAAGGAAAGTTTGAAGATAATCGTTTCGCAAAAGCTTAGGCCGAAGGAATTATGTGAAGGATCGATTATTCGTTGATACATCTATACGTCAACAATGTAGAGTTTTGTATAAAGTGGTAGATATCGCCACTTGTCTTGTAAAGTATGGGATGATTGGGAAGTTGACCGTTACAGGAACGCCAACTCAGGTTGTTGTTTTTGATCTATGATCAAGACGTTTGTAAATAGTTTTGTCTTTATCATGGTAAACGGTCAGGAAAAAGTGTATAGCAACTTATATCTTGGACCTAGTCTATTTGCTTCGTAATTGTTATTAAACAATAATTTATTTCCCTTTACTAATCATTAACCATTGGTTTTACGCGAATGAGGATGTGTAACGAGCAAGGCATTCATCCGGCGGGTAACGGCCCAAGTATGCATGTCTCGGCTGCCTTGTTGGTTTATTACTATTGGTGAAAGTTAGAAGATCCCTACCCTAATAAGGATGTGATCGAACACACATGTTTATTTCGTCGTTACAGCCATGTATGTGTGCTTCACTGGGGCTAGTAGGTAGATGTACAATTGTGAAAGATTGTAGAATGATCAACCCTAAGACTTATAATAAAAACCCATTTTACCTTTATAAACTTTTTACTCCTTTGCTCTAGTGGTGGAGATGTGTATCCTTGCCAAACTTATGATAGAATACTCGTCACAACCGAGCAATTGAGCGATTTAGTTACATGTTACCCGACAGTAGTATAGAATGAGTGATTAGAGTGTTTTTCAATCTTCTTATTTTCGTGAGATGTCGATTGTGTACTTTAAATGATCAAATAAATTCTTAAACGGAAAAATCCTTAGGGATGCATTTTTATAAACTTCTAAAGGCTACTTGAGGACAAGTAGGATTCAAGTGGGCGGATATTTGACGACATCAAATAACGTCTATTTTATAGCATCATTTACACCATGTAATTAACCCATTTTGTATAATTATTGCAAAGAATTGTTACTTAATCGTTCATATTTGAGAATTGCAGTAATTATTGAGTACTTGGTAAAGATTGATTAAAGGCACGCATTCTGGAGCTTAAACAAAGATATTTTGAAGATTATTGTTCTGACATCCAATACGCCATATCCATTAAGGAAGATACGGCGTGTCTGTGTCTGCACTCACCAAAGACCACGGAAACAAGATCCAATATGCCATATCTAGGAAAGGCAATACGCCGTATTCAAGCTATATGGAAATAAAATATTCTGGAAGATATCAAACGTGGTCCCTACTCCAAGAAACCCTCGATACGCCGTATCCAAGAATTTAGATACGCCGTATCAAACTGACTCTAGACCCTATAAATAGAAAACTCTTCTTGATACCTAAACCATAAAGGTCTATTTTCAGAGGAGAAAAAGAGCAAAAGAGGTCGAGCAACGCGATTCATTCCATAAGAGACAACGTGTAATTTCTTATACTCTTGTAATTGTTCAGTTTTTGGTATCATTCGTTAACTAGGTTAGTTTACATTGGCTAAATCATTACTCGTGTATTAATTATGACGTTTGAAGGCTAATACCTTCGGGTATTAGCCATTGTTTTGAAGATCTTAATGTTTGGTTTGTTTATCTCGATTTCTTAATTTATCATTGAATTGCTTGTTTATGTTTATCATCATACTTGTTTACGTGCTTAAGTATGCGACCTATCATTCAACTGGGTCTAGTCCTACATATTTAATGTGCTGCTACTTCGGTGTTATTTGGGCGTAGGCTAAGAGTCCGAGATAGCTCTTCATATTGAAATGTATATATCTAGAATCACAGGATCACAAATATTGACCTATCATTGCCCTTTGATTGTGAGCTTAGTTAAGCCATAAGGTGACCTTAGTATTAACGAGTACGTTCTAATCAATTGGTAAAGACTCAGACAGTGGACTACTAGTATATAAAGAGCCGTTAAGCAGTAAGTTGGTAAAGTCTTTATGAGCTAGGGTTTAACAAGATCACCATTGCCTTAATCCCTAAGATAGATTATAATCAGCAAATAAGGATGCTTTATGCGGATGCGTTTACTTGTGACCAAATTCTACATGTCTAGGTCTTAGGAAGAAGTAACGCCTAAGTCTTAAGAATGATATGCCGCCTCGAGATAAGTAATCATTACACTAATAAACAAACCAACTTTTGAATTGGATTAACAATGGTTAATACAGCTTTCTTATATTTGGCTTGACCGCTCTTTTATCTTTTGTTAATTTGCTTGCATGGGTTAAAGTGTTTTGGATTGGTTTTAGTGACCATAAAACCTAGGCCAGTCTCTCAGGCTAACCCCCCCCCCCTTATCCATTAGATTTAGGATTAACATAGGTTTAGCATAGGTTTAGTATAGATTAGACTAACTTAGATTAGAAAAAACTAAAGTATTATTTTTGGTTAAGTTGGCAAAATATAAATTTAACTTTGCTTCAAGTGTTCGACACCCTACTTACCACGAAACTCCCATCGACCGGGTACACTGCCCGTTAAAGTGTTGTTTTTGGTTAAGTCGGCAAAATATAAATTTAAAACTTGAATCATAATTTAACACCACACAACGACACATCAAGTTTTTGTCGCCGCTGTCGGGGAGTGAGAATTAATCTTGATTTTTATTTAATATTTTGGTTTTTAGCATTAGATTAGATCTAACCCTTAGGATTAGTGTAATTTATACTAGTGTATAATTTTGTATATTCCGTATATTTGCTTGTATATTTGTGTGTTTAGTTGTTTGCGTATTTAATTATTTTTCATAATACAATGTTCTGGTCGATAAACCGATACGGCGTATCCACTTCCATTGGATAAGGCGTAACTAACTTTCTATCCAATACAACATAGTCATTCAAAAATATTAATACGGAGTATTCAGTTTTATTGAATACGACGTATTGACTATCTAATACAGTAACATATCTGATTTTTCGCATTTAATTTATGTATATCTGTGTTTTCTTTCTCCTAAGCCTATCCTACTGATTGTTTATCCCTTGTTTCAGGTAGTACATGACAAGAAGTTCGACTAGGGAACTATTTACGCCTTTCAAGGACAGGAACAAG
>BQNB010013232.1:0-41044 GCA_026074375.1 Tanacetum coccineum | reverse complement strand
GTTGATGGCTTGGATGGGACGGAACGCGGATATCAAAGACGGTGTCTCGGTGAATTAGTGTTATAAACTAAATAAATGTTTTATAAATAATGTCGTGTTGTGATTTTAGATAATAAATTTCTATACTGGTATTGGGACCTTTGTAACTCTGATCTTTATAATAAAGAAAATTGTGTTTTATAAACTGATTTCTGACTTTAGGTATATATAAATAATAATACTACTTATATTAACCAAACCAAGTCAAGTGACCCTTGAAAAGGTTTAAAGAAAGAAAATCAATGAAATCCGAGTAGTATATGATATTCCCAGGTCGTTTTTTAGGAGTGCAAATTTGAGAGTTGAAAGTCGGTTTGATATTTGATGTTTGAATAGAACAATATTTGATTGGATTTGATTTCTAATTCTACGGGAAAGACAAAAAAGGCATGCTAATACTAATAAATAAGGCAATTAACAAAGAAATCAAATAACGGGAATCCTAAAACGCGTCTAAATTATCAACAAAATCAAAATTAACCCTAAAAATGCAAACTTAGTTTCTAAACCTTTAAAATGATAAAAAAAATCTAAAAAGGAATTGTATTTTTTTTTTACTTTTTAATAATT
This sequence comes from Tanacetum coccineum, assembly GCA_026074375.1. Classification (NCBI taxonomy): domain Eukaryota; kingdom Viridiplantae; phylum Streptophyta; class Magnoliopsida; order Asterales; family Asteraceae; genus Tanacetum; species Tanacetum coccineum. The sequence continues at coordinate 40,435 of BQNB010013232.1, read as the reverse complement.
TTTTATGAATTAAAAACCTATTTAATCTATTTAAAATTCTAGAAAATGACAAATTAATACCTAAAAATTTCAAAAAATGATTTTCTACTTTAGAAAAGTCTAAAATATGATAATAACTAAGAAAACTATTTTTTACTACTTTTTATAACTTAAAACTAATTTCTAAACTTAAATTACAAAGCTAAAATGAAATTTAAAATCTAAAAATGATGAAAATGATTTTAAACTTTGTAAACCTCAAAATATTATTTCTAAAACTAAATACTATTTTTTGTAATTTTCTGAATTAATTTACTAATTTTAAATAACTTTTTAAAAGTTTTCAAAATAGAAAATTAATTTAAAATATTAAACAACTAAGGAAAAATCTAAAAAATTGCATAAAAGTCCTAAATGGTATAAAGGGCCTAGGAAAAATAAGCTGGATAAGCCAGCTTATCAAATAAGCTAACAATAAGCCCAAACAAGCTACGGCTTTTTATTGCAAAATGGGATCAGAAATGTGTATAAATGATAAATGTTGCAAGGAATAACCAAAAACGTCTCAAGGGCGAGTGGTAGTACAGTGTGTGAGAGGTTTGGTTGAGGTGGGGAGGTCTCGGGTTCGAGCCTTGCTCACCCTTGATATCCCCACTTCCCAAATCTTTTTTTTCTAAATTTTTTTTTACACAGCTTATAAATAAGCTGTAAACACACAACTTTAATGAAGACAAAAATTTTAAAACTTAAAAATAAGCCCGAATTAAGCATAAATAAGATAAGCAGTTTCAACACTAGACTTTTTTTGAGACTTTAACACAAACAAATTCAAACACCTTTTTTAAGCTACAAAACAAGGGGCTTATTGAATAAGCCCAGGACTGAGACTAAACACACAACAAGCTTATACCCCAATAAGCAACTAGGAACACAAATCACACATTTTGAACAACAAATAAGCCATGAAAAAGCTAGGTGAAAATGCTGATTCACATAGACAACAACTCTTAGAAATTTTTCAAACGTTTTCAAAACCCTACTTTTAAGCTTAAAAATAAGCTAACAAACAGATCCTTATGGACTTAGGACCTCAAAACAGATCAAAATTAAACCTCAAAGAACACATAACAACTTTCAAAAATCATTTTGAAATTCAGGTTAAGCCACAATAAGCAAATGAAAAAGCTATTTTGACTGAAAACTTAACTTTTGACAGATTTTGACAAACACAAAAATTACACTAGCAGACTTGAAGACTTGGTTTAACACATGAATAAACACAAATTACACTTGAAAACACCAGATTCAAAGACCTAATCATACAAGCTGATTAAATAAGCTATGAGTTCACAGATTGCACACATAAGTTCACAAAACCTTGATTATGAGTTTAAAACCATAAAATCTTTGGTAAACTGAATTTTATGACTAATTCAAGCTAAACTAAGATGATTCAAGTGTCAAAACAATTTTTTGACCCACTTTAACCCATAAAACCAGTTAAACCAAACACCCTTTTAAACATTCTTTTTAGCATTTTCAAACTGATTAAGAGTATTTAAGCTAAAGTTTTGCAAAGACCAGATGTTGACAAGGTGAAATAAGAAATCATAAGCAATTTTCAACAACAGATAAGCATTATAATAAGCTAACACAGATTATGCAATAATAAGCTAGAATGACAGTTTTTAATGAAAACTTAAACTAGTGATATCTAAGTTATAAGCAGACATACATAAGCATCCAATAACATAAATAAGCAACAATAAGCAAATACAAACAGTCAATAAACAGAATAAGCCAAAAATAAGCTAAGACAAATTTTAAGCTAAACTTGTAAAAAGAAAACTTACAAAAGCCCTTGCTTAAAATAGGGCAAATAAGCTTACAATAAGCTGATCTACAAGCTTTAGCTTGTCAAAGACAAGCTAGTAAAACACATAAGCCCATCCAGGTTTGGCTTATCATCCATTTTCAGCTTTTTTTGAGTGATTTTTGGTAAAAGGCTTAAACACTTCGAGCTATGGAAAAGCTTGAATAGTTTAAGCAAACAGCTTAATTACAAGTTAAAAAGAGCTTTTGTGAGCTTATAAACATTTTTAAAACACAAATGACATTAACTTAAAAACAATATTTTCATAAAAACTTAACTTTCATTAAACTTTAAATCTGAGTAGAAGGTTAAAAAAAGTACAATAAGCTAAAGTTAAACTAATATAAGCTGAAAATTAAAACTAGACAAAACTACTTCCTTTTTAGGCTTACAAGGGCCCTATTTATATAAAATTCTTCAAAGTCTTGGGTCTTCTTCTTGTGTTTCTTCTGTGAGAGAAACAAAGGGTATGTTTCTTGTGTGAGAGGCTTCAAAGCTTCAATCTCAGCCATTAATCTTGAGTGTTCTCCAAGGGGTCTGATCTCAACCCTTGATTCATTGTCTTTATCCTTTAAGCCAATTGGGTTTAAGAGGATTGCCATGGTGGTTTGGCTGTTTATGGTAGTGGGGTTGAGTTGGGGTGTAATTTCAATTTGTCGTGTTACAGAGGATAGGGATAATTAATAGTAGCCAATGGCGGGAAAGGGTTTTACATGTTTTTAGGAATTGAAAGATAACGGTCGTTAATCCTCGGAATTTGATAAGTATTTGCACCGTTAGTCCGTTTGGACTGACATTGTTAATTCTTTTGGACTAACGGTGTGAAGGGATAAGGATTGGTTTTGTAAATGGCTTAACAACCATATGGTTGGGTTGTTAAGTGGGTTTGGGCTTTGTTATTGGGCCGGGTAAGCGTTTTAGATTTATTTGTTCTTTATTATGTTTTGATGGGCTGACCCGGTCCATCAGATGGGTACGGGTTAGCCCATTTAACATTTCTTCAATATCGGCTTCGTCTTTGACTTTTGACTTTGACTTAGTTGACTTTTTGGTTGACTTTTTGATTGACTTTGACTTTTCATGCTCTTTTTATTCTTGTGCTTGGTTTTGTCCGTTTTGACTTAATTTTTTTGTCCTTTAGTGAATATCCGTTACCTGCACAATCATAAATCACAAAACACACAAATACAATGTATTTTTGGCATATTTTGGTCATTTTTGGCACGTTTTCCTAGGTAAATGGTATGTGTAATTAAGCACATACCATAAACGTATCTTTGAATGTTTACTGGGACTCGTGTGCATGTATTATGAAGTAGCACCCCAATCGTTGTATTCCGCTGCGTATCGCATTTTGGGGGTGTTACAGAGTGGTATCAGAGCACGAGTTGTAGTGAACTATGTCGTTTTACAAAACTTGGACTACAACTGTTTTCGGAAAATTTTCACGAATCCATCACCGTTGTTCGATATCCGCACGCGCATCATTCCCGATCCTTAGAAGCCTTACGTGATATACTTAATTGCATATTATGTGTGTAACAAGTGGGATACGCTTGATATAAATAATTATTATATAAGTATATATACATACGGCATCTATTCTATGATGTATGGTTATATACACGTAATTTGATATTCGCATCTCGTGAAAAACTTAAAAATCTTCTTTATGAATTTGATGCAATGTTATAAAACTATCCTAGTATGTGATGAGTATAAATTTTTGCATATGATTAAAAATATGTATGATGGCTACTAATGTAAGTATTTCTTTTCTTTTGTAGTATCATGGGCGAACCGTTGTCACCCGATCGCGTATTTGATTTCCCGATGGATGAGCCACATCCTGGATACGATTTCTTTACTCCTGCACCGTTACCTGAGTATGCTGGTAACCCGAACAACAACAATGGGTGGCTGGCGGTGGATGATTACTTACTTGGAGAGCTCGAGGCTATGGTGGACGAGCAGATGGTCGTTCCTGCGGTTGATGAGATTGCCGAGCAGATGGTTGTGCCTGCCGTTAAGGAGGTCGCTGAGCCAGTAGTTGAGGCGGAAGAGGAGCAGGTAATCATTCTCGTAGTTGATGTAGTAGAGGGGCAGATGGGTGCTCCAATGATGGACATAGAGGAGGACTTGGCAGTGCTGTTTGGTGATGATGACTTTGAGGATGATGCCTCAGATGGGTTTGGTGAGGAGGAGGTCTGGGAGGTAAATGAGGACTGGTTGATGGCTCCTACCACACCACCTCTAGTGCTAGTGGTGCCACCGCCTAGTGTCTACGAGGTAGGAGGTCCATCTACTGCGGTTGCTGAGGACGTCTTTCTCAGGTAGCCGTAGGAATTCTTGTACTCCATGTTTGATTCGAGGGGGGAATTTTTTTTTTAAAATTCTGAGTACCCGCCTGGATAACCTAGAGTACAGTCATGGGCAGTTAGTGCAAAACGTTATTCAGATGAGTGATGCAGATATAGCAGCTGGTGTTACCATTGGAGAGATTGGTCTGAGAGTCCTTGTTGTTGAGGGGCAAATGCAGGTGATGGCATCCTAGATGATTCAGGCTGTAGATAAAATGGAACAGGTTGGTGTTCAGGTCGAGTTGGGTCAGCAGACTTCTACCCAGAGAGACGAGACGGTTACAAGATTGACTCAACGGGTTCAGGCTTTGCAGGTAGATGTGCAACAGAGAGACACGCAGATCCAGTAGTTGTAGACTACAGTTACCGAGATGAGCAGCAGGGAGAGCACACTGATGCGGTGCGTTTTGGGATTGGAGAAACAGATTGCAGCCTTAGAGAGAAGACCACCAGGACCCCATTAGTCCTACTTATATTCCTTTTTTGATTTTTGATTTAGATGATGATCATTTGTATAGCCACTAAACTGCTTGTGTCAATTAGTAAGGTCATGATGCCGGGTGTATTTTGGTTTTTGTAAACACCGCAGCCATTCGGATATGTTAGGATTCTTGTATTAGAAAGTTGGACTCATTATGATTGGATGTATCGGTCTTGGAACCGAAGATATTGTAACTCTTGGGGGATTTTGGTTGTACTTGTACTACCCCCGGCATTGGTATTATTATGGTTATGGAACTAGGATTTTCTTTTGATTACGAGTCGTAGAATTGTGGATGTTAATAGGTATATTGGTTAGTCTTGCTATTAGACTGACCCAATTCCGGGCGTGGAACGATTCTGTTTGGTGGATCTTTCGCACGTGTATGATATTATCTTGCATAGTCCATGAGTGGGTATTATTTTTGAAACTTGTTGTGACCGTTGACCAAACTGTATTCAATGATGTTTTGTGACTTGATGATTTTAAAACTGTGAATTCAAATAACGAATTTGTGTGTTGAACGAATGTCGTTGCGCGAATCATATTGACTATGTTGTATAAATTGTTTGTGTAAACCATGGAAAAATGTGTTTTCAAATTTCATAAACTGACCTTGTGGTGTCAAACAAATCTTCTTTTATAAACAAAATTATAAAAAAATAATAAAAATATTCTTTTTACATAATGTGTATAAATAAATTTTATTTTTTTATAAGAATGGAAGGTGGTGCTATCTTCTTTTCTTTCTTTTGAAACAATTAGATTTTTACTCTTTGAAAATTTTCTTGGAATTAACTTACGCGTGTAGCGTATGAAAAATAAACGTTTTGACGAGGAAGGACATGATGTCGTTTGGTCCTCAATTATGCATAAGCTGATCAACTATGCATAATTTAGGAAGAACCACGCTATGTCGGATAAATCGTCACCCTTAAAACGCTTGGTAATCAAGATAAATGTTTGGGTCAAGCTTCCAGAAGAAGAAAAATATTTTTACCCTATTACGGATACTTATGCAAGTGACCCTACTCTTATCGACTGCATGGAGAGAGTCTCATGCAAGTCATTATGACCGAGTCGTTCCGAAGCGAAAATACCTACGTTATTGTTCGGAACGAGTGTGTCTAGAAGGGAGTAATGTTTAGTTCGTAGTATCTAGGAGCGGTGATTGGTACGAAGACGTGTCAAGACCAAGTATAGTCGGTGTGCTAGTAAGCAATGATAGATTTGAGCTATCAAGGGTGTGAACCTGATACCGACACTAAGAAGGAATCTTCTTGGAGATGTAAAGATTCCTAAGGAGGGTGGAAGTTAAGATGGTTAGTCCCAAGGTTGGAAATGAGAAATGGAGAAGACTTCTCCTGCGTGAGATGTGTGTTGCCTTTGACGTATCAACTGATGGCCATGAAGAAGACTTCTTTCCCCGAAATGGAGTGTAGTGGTAGAATAGTCGTAAGTATACCTGATGACGTCAAGGATTTTAATGAGACACTATACGATACTTGACCTACGGTTAAGTGTAGTGTCCCTTACTCCGGGACGTGACGACCCGAAGGCGTAAAGAATGGCGAATTGATTGAAATTCTAGCTAAATGGTAACGTTCGTTTCAATTACTAGAGGAACAACCAAAATAGCCAACATCCTAAGTTGAGCGGTTTTGAGTTAGGAGTGTGAGTATTTCGACTTGATGATTTGATTCGTCAATGATGTTACGCAATGAGATAGGACTAAGCCAACAATGTTAGTCGCCACGAAGAAACGTTGAAATTTTTGATTTTCTTCGAACGAGCAATAAGTCAATGATACTCATTGTTTTCTTAATTGATTTTGATTTGTCGTTTGACATTATGTGTTGTAGCGGGATTATCGCCGCCGAATTATATGGAATATGTGCTTTATGTTTTATGTGCTTTAAATGGTAGTGAGTGTTCATGTCACTTTTTCGTGGCCACTGATGCGGTTTAGGATGAAAGCGAATGAGTGTAATCGCCCAAGTAAGAATTTAGGATGTAATAAGGTGGGTGGACATCGTCGGAAGTCTTGTTGACAATTGTGGCTTGAAGTACCCATGAGAGTGAGTGTAGACTAATTAGAATTAGCCGTGTTTATGTTGGAATTATCATCGAGGTGGCTTGACTTTGTGGCAAGCTCGGTACGATGAGGAAAATGTGACCATAGGGGTATAAAACCTAAGTGTTAGAAAGAATAATTATGCCAAAAGCTCCAAAGGAAAGCGAATCCGATATGTGATAATAATCGCCAATGCTTGGTTAAAAGCGGGCATGATGAATGCCTTTGTATGAGCCAATTCATCGAGTCATCACGTAAAAGATGGCGAGCGTACAATAGGTACTTATGTGATTATGTGGGCATGCGTAGCGATGTCGTAAGATGATTAGGAGATCTAATATGTTTCGGATTATTTTTCGTGATCGGTGTGTATTTTAGTTTTGAATAATAATGAGTGTTTTGATTTGGATAATGATATCAATATATATATCTAATTTGATTATTTACGTCTAGTTGAGTGCGACATATATTTGGCAATAAAGTATATTCTCGGTTTTGAATATTGGTATAATTCCGTAGTTGAGTGCGACATATATTTTGATTTTAATTAATGACGTAAGTTCGGCCTTGGTTTTAATAAATAAGGTGCGCTTGATTTTGTTGTTTATATGATCCCCAACTAAGTTTGGATCGATCATCCATTTTAGAAAACTTCTCGGGAGAACGACGTAATGATTATTTCAATCGGATATATTCTGTGACGTGTATTGTTCCTTATGAGAACGCGACTATAAAAGTTAGAACGACGTGATTTGGTTTTGTCGAATATATTTTCGCAACTTGTTTTTGCCTCTTTTGATAAGAGCTACTATGATTTAGTTTTGATTTTGTGGGTATAATTTACCGCTTGTTTTGTTGACTTTCCATCTGGAATAGTCAGAGCGAATATTGTATCGCTTATATATTTTGAAGGAACTTAGGAATTCGCGCGATGACGAGAAGCAGTCATGCCGCGAACAAGCGATAAGACAAGTAGGAAAGGACGAGCACCAAGGACGGCGCTCTTTTAAGGTGGGTGGAATGTAACAACCTGAGTTTCACGACGCGTATGACTATTGCGAGTTCGACGTCATAATTATTATTTTATAAAATTATGTGAGCGAACGTCGACATTTAAATTTTTATCTGTCGTAAATAATTATTTTCGTGTTTTATTACGAACGGAAATTTAAAATATTTATTTTTGACGTTTCACGAGTCACCGTTTGACCGCGCGTTCGTTAATCGTTCCAAGTTTCCTAAAAATTTACGACGTGTCTCGTTACTATTTTTATGATCATAAAATATTATTTTATGAACCGTGTTGTCTTTGTTTCTCGACCTTGGCCATAACTCGCGTTTTATTTAAAACATGTACAAGATACATTCTATTTAAAATTGACACAAGATATTTACAAGTAATAAAAGAAAAAAAATATTATTGTGGCATGCAAAATGGGGCTAGGCCGACGCCTAGGTTCACCCCAAACACACTCAATTCATTTTGAGTTCCAAAGTTAATGATTACTTGCTCTTGCCCTCATTTTGGTTTAAGTCCTACTCTAGTTTAAAAGAAAAACACATAGTGTGAAAATTTGTTTTCCCTTCTTCTTGTCCTTATGGGTTCGGCCGAGTATAGGAACACACACACTCTCACCATTTTTTCAATTTGATCTCATAAATACATTCAAACATCACTCAAACATAGTCTAGGTTGATAAAGAAATCAAGTTTTAATTGGTTCTCTTCCTCCCTCTTTTATTTTTGGTTCGAACGGCACCACAAACCCCCACAATATTGTCATTTGATTTTTCCAACCATCACACATCATTGTTATGATGATTCTTTGACCATCCATCAAAGAAAAATGGACATGCAATAAGGTTTTGTGTGAAGTCGAATATTATTAAAACAAGGGGATTTTCGGTTTGGCTTGGTTGATTGTTTGTGTATTCAAATCAAGCAAGGGACAAAAGGGAGTGTGATTTATTGAGTGGTTGTTTGTTGGGTCGCGTTTGGTTTTGTTTTGAGGGTCGCGGGTTCGAACCGGGTACAAGACACGCAAAAGGGTGCGTTTGATTTATTAAAAGATATTGGGTTGATTTGGTTGATTAAGGTTTGGTTTTGATTTGTTTTTGTGGAGGGTGAGCCGTGACTAGGACCGAGAGTGACGAGAGGAACTCCTTTTTTTTCCGACTTTGCTCCGTATAGCTTTGTGAGCCTTCCTTTTTATGTTTATCTCGTCGCTTTGTTCGTTTGATTTGATTTTTGTTTACATGCATGTGATGAATCGGGGAAAAGCTTGCGTGGTTAGAATAGATCGTGTGAGAACCGATTAAGTGGTTATGTGATGTTTATAAGTCATTACAAGCATGTTTTAGTTGAGTTAAAAAGCCTAAAAACAATTTTTAAGATGTTTATTAAATTGTAAAAGTGAGCAGAAAGTTTGGCACGCCAAACGGGGATCGAGAATTCGTAAAATTTGATTTTAGGCGTTGAAATATGATAAATCTTTCCGAGACGATCGTTTCGATATAAAACGGAGCTTTTAACTCCTAATAACGAAAAAGTTAGAGCGAAAACGATATATATATTTGAGGTATAAAAATCCAGCATTTGTTAAAATAGTAGTTGCTGTCTCCGATTTAAAAGCTCGTTTTGAGCACTTTCGAGTCCGTTTCGGCCTTCCGGCGAAACATGAAAGTTGCTCAGAATGATGTTTTACTGTTCCGCGAGGCTCGCCAATTTTAAAATCGAGTAATAACGGGTCAAAACCCATGGTCAAAGTCTGTGTTTTTTTTACTAAAAGAGTCAAGTTCTAGCAGATTCTTGCAGGGGTGTTTTGGTCATTTTCTGTTGAGATCCAGGTCTCGGCTAAAACTAAAAAGTTGTCCGGAATATCGTTTCGCATAAAATCTCTTTTATGTCCGAGCTATGAAAATGTGATCTAGTGGGTCGTTTTAGTCGAGTCAGACTTAGAAAATAAATATATTTTATAAAAGTCAAACATAAAAGTCAAAGAAGACTTTAATAAACTTTAAACGCGTTGCGAAGGTGATATCAATTAATAAAGTAATATCGATTAATATACTACTGTAAGTAATTGTTTTGAGACCGTTGGTCGACTCTAAAAACGGAAAGTCTAAAAATAGTAACTTTTTGTAATGTCCAAGATATAGTTTCAATATTTGAAATTAATGACTGATTAAGCGTCGAAAGACCGACGAGATAACTAAGTATTATTACAAATATATTTTGATAACGAGACTTACTAAATATGGTAACTTTCCAAAATTAGTAACTTTCTAAAAATAGAAAGTTTCCTAAAATAGAAAGTTGTCGGTTAAGCGATGTACAATATAAAATAAGGGAATGATCGTAATCTAATAATGTGGGGTTTTATGATCTAAGACGCAAGTGGATTTCTCATCACATGTATGAGTTAATATATATATATATATATATATATATATATATATATATATATATAATTTATATATATATATATATATATATTATTTTTAATATTTATAAATATATAATGTGAGAGAGAGAGAGAGAAAATACAATTTTGGTCCAATATCTTTACCGGTATAACATTGTGGTCCATTTTTTTAAAAAAATTTGCGGGTTTAAGCACAAAACCCGAGTATCCATTTTCACATTTGAGCCAAATCTAACAATTTTGGTTCACAAATTTGAGCAAAAACCGAGTATCATTTCACATTTGAGCCAAATCGATCTTATCGAAATTGTTGATTGGCTCAAATGTGAGATGGATACTCGGGTTTTGGCTTAAACCGCAAATTTTTTTAAAAAAATGGGTACCAAAACAGTGTTATTACCCGGTAAAGATTAGTGGACCTAAATTGTAGTTTACCTCATTATATTTATTTATATATATTTATACTATTTTATTTATATATAATATATACTTATTTATATATATATAGTATATATATAATTATATATATATATATACTATATATGATTTTGTTGATACGATGAATGCATCGTTGATTATACTTTTCGATATAGTAATCAAGCGACTCTAATTATAGGTCGTGATCGCGTTTGTGGATTTTTGTGCTAGACTTTATTGTTTAATCATCGACTTTTGATCAAGGTGAGTTTATAGCCTTGCTTTTAAAGTTTTCAATGTTTTTAACTCCGCGAGGGGGATATATTGCTTGTTTTGTGAAATTGAACGCAAACTGTTTTTGATACTTGAATATGATTCCTTTCCTTTTTGGTGTGTGACCGTTAGTTACCATGTGTTGGTAAACGCTAATGCATTAAATAGATTTATTGGGTTTGACAACCCTGTCCGGGGTTTGAATCCGTTGGGACCACCCTGTCAAACGGACATTTTGTGGTTAGTATTAGGAGAAGTGGCATACTTCTCGGACATGATTTCGTCCTACGGGGTGAATGTGTTGAATTTTGGTACGCGGGCTCTTTAATTGGATATCACTATTTTTATAACTTGACTTACGAGCCAACGTTATACGTTGTGTTGAACCAAAATATGCGTTCTAACTATTATTTGTAAACTCTATGAATTCACTCAACGTTTTGTTGACGTTTTTAAGCATGTATCTCAGGTTAATTGTTGTTGATGGCTTGGATGGGATGGAACGCGGATATCAAGGACGGGGTCTCGGTGAATTAGTGTTATAAACTAAATAAATGTTTTAGAAATAAAGTCGTGTTGTGATTTTTGATAATAAATTTCTATAACGGTATTGGGACCTTTGTAACTCTGATCTTTATAATAAATAAAATTGTGTTTTATAAACGTATCTTTGAACGTTTACTGGGACTCGTGTGCACGTATTATGAAGTAGCACCCCAATCGTTGTATTCCGCTGCGTATCGCATTTTGGGGGTGTTACACAATTGTTTTGGTGGAATGATGTTGATTTTTGGTCTTTTGGAAGCTTTGGAAATGGAAGCTCTAGTGGATGCCATGGAGGTTTATGGTGGTTAATAATGGATGAAGAAGATGACGAAGTGGTGGTAAACATTTGGAGGGAATTTATTGGAAGGGAATAGTTTGGAAATGGAATGAATTTGAATTAGTTTAGGGATTTCCAAAGTATGTTCAAGCTTTCTGGGTAAGGATAGTTGAGGCTAGGTAAAAGAGAGTCAAAACGCAGAAAGAAACAGTAAAACCCGTGAAATGTATGGTCGGCCCCCTTAATTATGGTGTCGGCCCCCTTATCTTTAATGGGACCGCCCTTATGAATTAAGGGGGCCGCCCATCTGATGCTTTTCAGACGACCCAAAAATTAATTTTTGTAAGAATTTTGTAGGAAATGTTGTGTTTTGGTGGTCAATTTGTAGCAAGTCCTATGTGAACATATATATGCATGAAACCAAGTATATCATGTATGTATGTAACAACAAAAATATATAAAACAAGGATGAATAATTATAAGAGCATACTAATAATTCATAATGATTAGAAGTCCCAAGCAAGCTAAACAAGTTTAAGTTCTTCCGACTAATTTGGATTGTCATCACACAATTAATTAAACATAAGTTCACACAAGGTCCTAAACCAATTATTCTACCAAGCTAATCATCATTCAACATCTTCATTTCTTTTTCCTCCCGAAGACTCCTCGCAATGCCTTGCCAAATGATTGGAATCCACCTCTAAGTTCCTTATGCATTTGTTGTGTTTGATTAAGCAAGTCGGTTTGACGTTCGAAGAGAAGATCATCATCTTGTTGAGAAGAAGTGGGAATGTCGTATTGTTGGTAATCGAGAGGTTTAAGAGAGTTTAGGTAGGTGGTAGGAGATGGGGTACTAGCACGAGAAGCACCATCATCCTCATCATCATCTCCTTAGCGAGATGAAGATCCACAGTTATGATGGGCGGATGTTGATGAGACGGAGTGATGGGCTTTTCCACGATCACTTCGGGGTTTTCGAGTTTGTTTAAGAGCAAGTGGACGCATGACCCGATCAACAACATTGTAAATGCCATTGTCAAGATGGGGGTAGTGTTCCATGATGTGTCGATAGAGACGAGTTAAAAACATGCCATAAGGAAGATTGGCAGTTGGATTTGATCGAGCACATTCAATTCTTTTGACAAAGAAGTAAGCAAGATTATTATGTTCTTTGGCAACAATACAATACAACATGTGAGCGAGATAAGTTGGAAGATGTTCCCAGTTGCCTCCTAATCCGAACACATTCTCACGAATGAGTTCTTCCCAACGCCTCATGTCTTGTCTTAATTCTTTTGTTAAAATTATTGATTTAGGATGAGAACGACAACTTTTAGCATTTGATGGTTGCGGTTCAAAATCGACACGTTTAATTGTTGAAGAAATCGACGAATATCATCGGATAGGAAGATAGGTGGTTATATGGTCCCTCAGTTTCTTGAGAAGTAATGCAAGAGATCAAGATCCCATTCGAATTGTGAAAATGCTTGACCATTGTATGGAATTTTGAGAATAGAGAGAGAGAGAGAGAGAGAGAGTGATGAATTCATGTTGGATCATGAATGAGATTAGGAGATAACCGTGCTCATCGGTTTGGACTTTGACTTGACTATAAAAGTCTAGAATGAATCGAGGAACGATTGGCTCATTGATTTCGAAAAGACAATTGAAGCGAACATTGGTGAACATTCGCTCAATGCCATTGGATTTGAAGTAGAGTTGATCCACGACTCGACCCTCGTGAATGCAACGGTTTTCGATTGGTTTATAGAATTGAGCAATGACGGGAGAGAATCCGGGTATTTCGGATACTTTAGGGATATAGGATTTAGTGCGGGAGGTATCACCAACGGTTGCTCGAGGCATGTTTATCACCTAAACAAGACAACAACAAAATAAAATATTACTACAAGTATAAAAAAAATTGAAAACGACATATGTGGGACAAAGATTACTTCGACTCTAAAAATAAAAACCTAAGAAGTAATCCATACGTTCCCTAATTTATTTTTGACTCAATCTAGAGTGTCGAAAAGAATATATATTGAACTATATATTTCGACATCTAGTGTAATCTTGTCAAGTATTGTGATTTAATAAGTAGAGTGTAGATTATTTCTATCTTAGATTAAATTTCTAGGAAATGATCCAAACGCTCCTTTATCAACACAAGACTTGACTAAGATCGTCGAAAAATATACACTAAGTTGTATATTTTGCCGACTAAAGTGAGTTCATTACGTATGACTTGACGAAAATGAAATGGTGTTTATTTTGACTCAATACTATGCTCTAAAACGTTAAACCAAACGCCCCTTTATGTTATAGTTTTTATTAAATGTATCAATATATATATGAATTATATATCTTGATGACTTATACAAGTTATTTATGTGTTTATACATGTGACTAAAATATAGTGATGGTCATTTCGACTCTAGACTATAATCCTAGGATATGAACCAAACACCCCTTTATTTTTATAAAATTTCACCCATTGATTTGAAAAATATATATTGAGTTATGTATGCTTTGATAATCAACGTATGATCATTTTAACGTGTTTTTGGCGTGAATCAACAATGTATAACTTTTTGTTTTGAGAAAAAAAATTGAAAATGTATATATGTTCTTATGAAATTTCCGACACCAAATTTTTTTTTGATTCAATCCTAATGGAAATTTTGAATTTCTATTACTACGGGGATCATTATAGTTATGTGTCGGTTACCCTCGATCACTTCACTTCATTATCATGTTGCTCGAATACAAGTAGAAAAGAGAAGGAAATTATTAGAATTGTAGAGAGAGAAACTAAAGAGAGAAAGTACGAAGAGAATGGTTAATTTACTTACAAGATAAATGTTTACAAATGAACCAACACCATTTTCCTTGATGGAAAATGGTATATATACCCTACACAACTACATGGGGCGTGTGGGCTTTTACTTGGGCCGGGCTCGGGATTGACTTGGGCTTTAGCCCGATACACATACAATATTAGCTTACATTTACGAGCCCGTTTACCCTTCTAGCCTATTACAACGTATAATTAATTAAGTGACCGAGACCTAATATAATGAACGAACTTCCATTGTTCGACTCAATATTTTGAGGCTAACAATCTCCCCCGAAGTGAGTTCATTGTGACACTCCTTCGTGAGATCAATGAGATTGCTTTTGTCGTTAAGCTCTTGTGATCTTTGTCTCTGTCAACGTTGTAGGCTTGTTCCTTCATGCTTTGTGATCTTTGATCTTAAGCCTTTGTCATTGTCTTTAGACTTCGTCTTTTCTGTCCGAGATCTTTAAATCTTTATCCTTCCATCTTGATTGTCTTTGCCACCTTGCGATCTTGTGTCTTGACCAACATGCTCATACTTTGCATCATCTTGAAAGCTTGCTAACAATCTCCCTTGATAGACTTGATATATTTGAAGGAAGATCTTGTATATCAGAGTTTGTGCGGAAGTCTTTGTCTTTAATTCTTGAGCTTTCATGATTCTTGAATCTTGATGCTTATAGAATGTCTTTGTAGATTGAGCATGAGCATGTTGTAATGAATCCGACTTCAGCTGGATAAGGCATCACCATCTCCATCTTTATGTATCCTTAAATAAAACAGTTAGCAATAAAGCGGGTGGACGAATATGGCTTTGTCATTCGTCCGAATTTGGTTAGATTAACCTCCGGTTCCGTAGGACCGTTTTACAGTATAAATACAGTACCTGTGATCAGGTAGATTCAAAGAATCTCCTTGACAGGGTTTCCAGCTCAAAGTGTAGGGTCTTCTAACACAGATGTATTAGATTTGCCATGCTTGCTAGTTCTCATTACTGGAACGTCTCAAAGCAGACAACACGGTAAGAGTGAATCAGATAGTTACTATCTTTCTGATTATGTTGTCAATTCTAGAAAACCAACAAAATGGCATATCTAGTGACTACACTATTTCCCACAAGATTAGATTATATGCTATAACTATAATATAATTTGTTTATACGCTAAATCTACTTGTTAGTATAATAATATAATAAACATCAATTATAATTTAACACATAATCTAAATTCTAACAAGGTTTACAAAGAAACATAGCCTTTGCCCTAACTAGTGTTTTTCTTCAACATCTTAAGTGAGCAAGCTTTGAAGAGGAAATCTTTTGGTAATCCCCGGTCATAAAGATTTTAAGAATTGTATTCACTCATCGGATCCAAACAGTGCTCATGTGAACAGACTCAACTTAAGCTGTTGTAACGACTCAACCACCTTGTGTCCCCAAGTCTCATGGACCAAAATTGTTAGTCCCAACATAGTTTGCATATGTTGCATTTGGATTCGGATAATATAGGGTGGGACATAGTTCCCCGACAAGAGAAGTTTGAGTTGTTTGTGAAATAATATCCACATTTGAATTGAATATAATTAGTGTAAGTGTTTGTCTACCTTGATATCTCCTAGGTTGTGGTGTTTTAGACCGAGGTTGAGGGTTATTAGTTCTTTTCGGAGGAGGAGTTTTTAGATCTCATTTTAGGTTTAGTAAATCCGACTCCGGGTTTTAAGGAAGGTTTATAAAAACGTTTTACTTTGTCGTCGCTTGCAATGGGTATTTTAATATTGTTTATAAGTATAAATTTTGGTTTTGGGCTTGATTTTGATTCTATTAATTTTTTTAGACTCAACCTCTTGTGACTTTACAAAATTTACTTGTTTAGTCTCACTAGTTGATCCTTTGGTAAAATTAAATCCTAGACCAGTTTTATCTCCGGATGGTTTTTGAAGACTTATTATTTTCTTAAGTGAGTGACTACTATTATTAAATTGATTAAGCTTAGAAATTTCTTCCTTAAGCTTTTCATTTTCAAACCTAAGGTCTTGACATATTTTGCATTCTTCATTAGCCTCCTTACCCTTTTCTAATCTAGATAATTTATTTTTTAGTTCTAGTATTTCACTTTCTAATTGATTTTTAATTTGTTTTAGTGATCTATTTTTAGCCATGACTTTTAGACATACTTTGTATAATCTATTATATTCACTATCTAAGTCTTTTTCATCTAACGACGATTGGTCATCACTAAAAAATTTGGTTTTGGAAATTACCTCATCATATGCTTTAGCCATAAGACATTTTTTGTCTTTAGTCTTTTCTTCTTCATCTACGTCGCTATCACTCCATGATCCTCTAACGAAGGCTCTTTGGTTATAGTTTCTTGATAGTTTTGGACATTCTCTGATGAGATGATTTGGATCTTCATATTTAAAGCATTTCCTTTCGCTTTTGCCACTTATGTCATCTTTATTTCTTTGGGATGACTTTCTTTCATCATGTGGTTGTATTACGAATCTTCCTCGTCTTTTGAAAAATTTCTTAAAGTCTCTCACGGCCATGGCGTATTCTTCGTCTTCACTATCGAAAGTCGAACTATCTTCATCAGTAGATTCCTTTTTTGCCTTCAAGGCAAGAGATCTATTTTGTTCTCTTTTGCCTTTGACCATTTCGGAATCTTTCTTTATTATCACTTCATAAACTTTCAAGTTTTCAATAAGTTCATCAAGCGATAGTGATGTTAAATTCTTCGACTCTTCAATATTCGTGACCTTTGCGCGCCATTTAGGATGAAGTGCCCTAAGAAATTTCTTAACATAATTCTTGCTAGAAAAACCTTCATCAAGTGCTTTTAGACTAGTAATAATAGTGTTAAATCTAACAAAAGCATTATCTATCAATTCTTCTTTCGGAATCGTAAATTGTTCATATTGTTGAACAAGAAGATCTATTTTGTTATCTTTGACTTGACTATTACCTTGGTGTGTGATTAATAAAGTATCCTAAATTTCTTTTGCGGTTTTACACATAAAAATTCTTTCGTATTCTTTACGTGGTAAAGCATTATAAATCACTATTTTAGCTTCATTATTTTTAGCAAGTTTCTTTTTAAGATCATCGTTTTGTTTTTCAAATGGTATAATTTCATCCTTATTAGTTTCGGGATTATTTTGAATAGGAGGAAAATCACCATAGGCAATAACATGCCAAGGATCTAGATCTTTTGATTTCACATAAGTTTTGAATCTATTTTTCCAATAAATAAATCCATCACTTTCAAATAGTGGTGGTCTTTGCATAGATTGCCCTTCTAAATATTTTTCTGATTCCATAGATCGATTCAAGTTTTAAAATACAGTTTATTTTAAAAATCTTGTTTAACCTGGCTCTGATACTAATTGTGGAAAACAAGAAGGCGGGTTGAATAGTTTACCGCTTTTTAAATTAATGTATAGTTTGTTTATAAAAACTTAAGATTCGAATTTATGTGATCTCAATATGTGCACAATATGAACAATACAAATAAGTAAATAAATAATATGAAAGACAAGAGATAAGAGTTAGAAAGATCAAACCACAATACAAGGATTTATAGTGGTTCGGTAACGAAGAACCTCTTTGCCCTACTCCACTCCCCGAGCACCAAACTCGAGAGTTCTCTTCACTATGTCAACAAACTCCCTTTAGGTGGAGAAAACCGTACACAACTAAGCTTACATCGATTTCTGACACTAAGCTAAATGTCGAGTTCTAATCCTAGCTAGAACCAATCTAACACAACTTTTGTATTTTGAGGACAAAAATACTAACCGCACTACTTCACTTCACTACACACCTTCTCTTCACTTCATTACTTCACTTCACTTCACTTCACAACTTCACTACGCTTCACAACCTCACTACGCTTCACAACTTCACTACGCTTAGACACTACTACGATCACACCAACCTAACACTACTTTCAAAGATCACCCCGATCTAACTATACTTACAATGATCACCACAATCTAACTATTATACACAGCTATAATACACACCTTCATAATATACACAAATGATTTACAAGATCTAACACAACTTCACAACAACACCAACTAAACTATAACACTTCTTGGCTTGATGATAAGAAGTATTCTTCTTTTTCACTTGAGGATTTAAGCTTGGATCACTTAGAAACAAAGCTTTATGATTAAATGATCAAAGGAGTGAAAGGAGAGTATAAACTGATTTAGAACAGAAAGAAAGTGTGTGCAAAAGGTGAGAAAATCAGTGGGGAGTAGTCCAGTATTTATAAGAAAACTGGGGAGATTTTTTGTCTGCCCGGTCCCCTTAATTAGGGTGTCGGCCCCCTTATATTTAAGGGGACCACCCGTGTATTTAAGGGGTCCGGCCAGGCCAGGACGCTCCTTTTTTTGTCTTTTCCAGGGGAGGTGTTTTCTGGAATATTTCTAGCCGTTTTTAGGTAGAAAATTTGAATTCAAAATATTTATTTGAATAAAACATTTCTTTTAAATCTAAAAATGTTTTGTAAAAGTTATAAAAATGTTTGTGACATTTTTATAAAAAATGTGAGGTTAAATAAAAAATCCTTTAATCATAAAATGCATTAAGCATTTATTTATTCATACCTTTAAGTGATTAATTTGTCGAAATAAAAATTTACTACTAATTACTTGTTTACGTTTAATTTTACATTGAACGTTTTTACATTTTGTGATTATCAAAACTTAGAGAGGTCGAAAAATATTAATAACGTTTTTAGGAATTATTTCTATCAACATGGTTGATCAGCATCATTAACCACATCATCATTAATAATGTTTTCCACAGCATCCATTTTCACCTCTTCAGTAGGTTCTGCAACTTTTTCTTCTACATTCACAGATTTATCAGTACCTGAAGCTTTAGGTGGAGTGTTACCTTTGTATGTTTCTTTTGAGGTTAATGATTTATTTGATGACTCATATTCTTTAGTTCTTCTCCTTTTGGTCTTCTTTCCTTGGTTTGGTCTAACAGAAGGGTCTTCGTATTGGTCATCATGTTGTCTCTTCAATTGTGTAGATAGATCCGCATCAGCAATAGCTTTATCCATGTCATCTTCATTCATAAATAATGATTGTATAAGAGCATCGTACAAAGCTTTATGAGCCGGATGTTTTTATATGACTTGGATGCCATCATCATCTTGAACAGAATGTCCTTCTGTTTGTATTCATTTTTTGCTGTTTTATCAAATGGTGTTGTCGAGTGCTTTGGCTATTTTTGCTTGGATGCGTGTTCGAGCTTGACTTCATAAATCTCTGATGCATCTTTCTGTGATTCACGCTTCTCCATATTAATTGGATCCTTTTGGAGCACATTTCGAACTGTGCTTTCCATTCTTGATTCAACAAGGTCTTTGACAACTTTGGGTAATTGATTCTTGACCTCGTTGATTACATTAGCTTGTACTAATGCTTCAATTGCTTCATAATGATCAACCTTGGTCCAAGCTTCAAATTTACTTTCAAGATCATCCAATCATTAAATAACTGTTGGAAGGGGATAAGGTATTGTTGTTGTTACAGGTGGAGCTTCACTTGTGATTGGTGGTGTTGGAAGTGGTGTTATAAGTGATGTTGGAGTTAGTGTTGTAGTTGTCTGTGAAGGAATCACTTAAACTAATACATCAAGCAATGGAGCTGATAAAACAAAAGGGATTTCTTGTTGGATTTGAACATCTAACCAAGAGTTAATCTCTATATCTGCATGATCTTTAATAATGCCAACTAATGAAGTGTCAGAAGAAACATTTAGGAATTGATTACCATAGTTTGAAGATAGAGAACAGCTAGAGCTTGATGGTGGAACTTCAGGCTTCTCCTTTTTTGACATAGTGACAAGAGTCCCGACTATATCATCTTCGGTTTGATCCTCCTGAGCTTGATCATCATTAGCTTGTTCCTCTTCGGTTTGATCTTTATCACCTTTTTCTTCTTATAACTTTTCAGCAACAATCTTTTCTGCATCAGTCATTTCTTAATCATCATTCTCTGATTCACTTCTTTCATTATCAGTTTCTTCTATATCAATACTTTTATCATCATCTATTCATCATCATATTCATTAGCTTTTTCTTCATCATCAGTAGAGAGCCATGTAATTTCACCTTCATTTACATGCTCATCATCAGACTAGTGATTGTTATCTTCTGAACCCCAATCAATTGCAGCATCAACTTTAGTTGCAGAACTGCCTTTTGCCTCATCAGGAACCTATGGTATGATACCAGCTCCTTCACTTGAGGTTGTGAATTTTTTGTTGACTCATCAATAACCTCTGGTGTAATACCTGCTCCTTCACTTGAGTCTCCAGTTTGTTGTTGTATTCTGTGAGCTTCCTTGCTAGCTTTGATTGCTTTCTTTGTATCAGCAGCTAATTGTTCTTCTTCAGACATGACTTGAATGCCATTAAGCTTTTGAGACTGATCCAGTGATTTCTTCTGTGATACATTTGAAGTATCTCTGAACACAACACTAGTTGGTCTTCTTCTTCCAGTTGTCCTATTAGCAGGTTCACCATCGAATTCACCAGATTCTTCAACATTTGTTGGCTTTTCAGTTACAAGACGTTTATGAATTTCATGAACACGCCTTGCTTCTTCTTATTCTTCAGCCTCAGGTCTGCTGATATACTTTCCTAATTCAAAAGCGACATCAGGTTCAGGAATGATGTTGTCATCAGCAAAGATGGAACTATTATTCTTTGGAGTAGTAGTTGCACCTTTTCTTTTATCACCTTTACCTCTTCCCTTCTTTAGAGGTACTAGGCCAGTGGATAAGGAAACATACATCTGATAGGCTTCAGAAACCTTGATCTCATCAATCAACATAGTATCTGGAATAGGAAGTCCATATACTTGTGACTTTTCACCTTTACCGACGAACTTCAATCTGCTCAAGAAACCATCATCCTTAATAGTGTTGATGTATGAGTGCCTTTTTTTGGCAAGGGATTTGTGTTGAGAAAGGAAGTAGTTGACGAAGATTTTGGTGAATCTGAGGTAAGGCATGATTTCAAGGCTTTTGAGTTTTGACTGCCTATAGTCAATCTGGTATTGAAAGTCTTCCCAAATCAACTCGGCAAAGTCAAAATTCTTCTTGTAGAACATACCAGACAAAGCTATGATCATCAGCCTAAAGTGAATCTTTAAAGTGAAACTTAATGAATATGGAGGTGTGTGAAAAAATAAGGCTCGGTTAGTTGCAATGTGTTATCGTCAGGAAGAGGGGATCGACTTTGAAGAATTGTTTGCACCTGTCACTTGCATTAAAGCCATCAGAATAGTCTTAGCATACGATGCACACAAGAATATGGTAGTATTTCATATGCATGTGAAGACGGCATTTCTGAACGGGATTTTAAAGGAAGAGGTGTACGTGAGTCAACCAAAAGGGTTTGTTAGATAAGATCATCCAAATCATGTATTCAGATTGTAGAAATCACTTTATGGTTTGAAACAAGCTCCTCTCGCATGGTATGAGCTGCTCTCCAAATTCCTTCTTTGCTAGAAATTTGTCAAAGGTGTAGTCGATACAATGCTTTTTACTCGGAAGGAAGAAAATGATCTTATACTTGTACAAATCTATATTGACGACATAATTTTTGCTTCCACTAAACCAATATTTTGTGATAAATTTGCAAAATTAATGAGCAAACGTTTTAAGATGTCAATGATGGGACAAATATCATTTTTTCTTGGACTTTAAATTTCTCAAAGTCCCAGAGGCATCTTCATTAATTAATCTAAGTATGCTCTTGAAATGCTCAAAAAGTATGGTTTAGACCAATGTGATGTTGTTGACATCCCCATGGTGGGACAGTCAAAACTGGATAAGGATCTAAATGGTACTCTAGTTGACCCTACTCGTTATCGAGGAATGATCGGATTCCTAATGTACCTCACAACCAGTCGCTTTTAATATTATGAGCCCTAAATTTTAAATTGAAGGTTTTCGAGTGAATAAGTGAGAAATAATCCAATTCCTTTTGAGATATTAATGTTTAGAAGGTAAGAATCATGTAACACGTGTACCTTTCATCTTGAAAGCAACTTTTGATTTCGAGTATAATTATGCGAAATATGTTTGAGAGAAATGACAGAGTTTTAAGAAATGTGTTTGTGAGAAATGTGTTATGCACATGTCGTCCTAGTGTGTTAACCGGTTGAGAGTTATACAAAAATGGTAGAAATGATCACTATAGTTTGCAATTTCTTTATTTCTTATTAAAACTTAACACAGAGCTTATAAGATTTTAAGAAATTGGCAACTTTAGTCCCTATAGTTTCTAACATAAGGCATAAGTCCTTATTTTGGCATTTTATTCCCTAAAGGATTAAACAAATAACATCTAGAGCCCATGAGAGTTAAAATTACATTAACTCCCCTTTAATTCATGATCCGTTATTGTCCAGACCTTTTCCTGTTTATTCCTTGATTGATTTTGAAAGATCATTTTGAAATAATTATTAGCACATTTCTCTCCTTCAAATAATGTCCCGTTTTCTATTTAAAGAGTTGTAGACATTGTTTGAGTGAAAAAAATTCTTTTAAAATCTATTTTTGATGAGAAACTGAGATGACTGATTTGTTTTGAAATACAACACCAAAAAATATAAAATTTCTCTTATTTTGAAAAATAAATGCACTGACACGTACACTTATTTTAAAGAAAGCACAGGTTGTGTAGCAAAGTATACACAATCCTTTACATGATCATAAAGTAGATCATGCCTGAGAAACTTAATTCCCGTTGTGAGGTCAAGTTATATTTTTGGCGATATACTTACCTTTAAGATGAAGACCGGGTTGCAGTCTGAAATAATTGCAAGCCAATGACATGTTTTGAAAACATTTAGAACTTCTGCTCGAACTTTATTTACAGCTCTGTGTCATTGTTAAACGACATTTCTAAAGCCGTAAATATTATCGATTCCAGAAGACATGTCATGAAGAACATATTTTTGGTAATTTCTGATTTTATATTTTTGTATTTTCTTTTTGGGTTTTATATTTTTCTATTTTATTTTTCTTAAAATTCTATACTAAAAAAATGGAAAAGTCTTTTTTAGATTTTATATTTTTATATATTTACATAGGATACACGAAGAGGTACCACCATAACTCTTCATTTTCTTCTGTTAGACTTTTAAGTGTTTCTGAAGACATGCTTTTCATCCCAAGCTTATTGATCAGGAATTCAAATCTTTCCCTTGGCAAAGCTTTGGTGAAGATGTCTGCCAACTAATACTCAGTTCGGACGAAGTAAAGCTCAACCACACCATTTTCGAGATGTTCTTTGATAAAGTGATATCGGACATCAATATGCTTTGATCTTTAATGTTGGACGTTGTTACAGCATAGAGCGATAGCACTCTTGTTATCACAGTATAGAGGAATTTTGTTGAATTCAAATCCATAATCTGTCAGTTGTGATCTCATCCATAGGATTTGGGCACAACATCCAGATAAGGCAATGTATTATGCCTATGTACTAGAGATAGCAGTGCTTTTCAGCTTCTTTGAGGACCAACTGACAAGTATGTCTCCTAAGAATTAAGCACTACCAGAAGTACTTTTGCTTGTGTCTTGACACCCGGCATGATCAGCATCTACATAAGCGGTTAGTGCAATACTGGTATCTTTCAAGTACCAAAGGCCCATATTAGTGGTACCTTTTAGGTATCCAAAGATCCGTTTGACGGCATGTAAGTGCTTTTCGGTAGGCTTTGCCTGATACCAAGCACACATGCATACAGCAAATACAAGATCAGGTCTACTTGATGTAAGATACATAAGGGATCCGATCATGCCACGATAACGAGTAGCATCAATGGGTGTCCTCTGTAGATCTTCATCAAGCTTGGTTCGGTCTATCATGGGAGTATCAATAGGGTCACAAGAATCCATGTCATATTTCTTAAGGATTTCTAAAGCATATTTTGTTTGGTTTAAAAAGATGCCTCTGGGACTTTGAGAGATTTGAAGATCGAGGAACAATGACATTTTTCCCATCATCGATATCTTAAATTTAGAACTCATGTTATCAACAAAATTTATCACATAAGCTAGGATCAGTAGATGCAAAAATTATATCATCGACATAAATTTGTACCATGAGAATGTCTTTGCCTTCTTTCCTTGTGAATAATGTGGGGCCGATAGCTTAAGACAGTAGAAAGCTTGACAACATATCATACCACATACGTGGAGCCTGCTTCAAGCCATAAAGTGCCTTCTTTGACCTATACACGTGAGTAGGGTTGTTTGGATCTACAAAGCCCTCTGGTTGACTAACATAATCCACTTCGCGAAGCTCACAGTTTAAGAAAGCCATCTTGACATTCATTTGGTAGATTTTCATGTTCTTATTGGTAGCATTTGCTATGAAGATACGAATGGCCTCAATCCTTGCAACCGGTGTGAATGACTCCTCAAAATTGATCCCCTCTTCTTGACGATATCCCTTAGCTACGAGCCTTGCCTTGTTTTTCAGTACCCTTCCAAATTTGTCTTGCTTAACTTTGAAGATCCACTTCACTTTAATTATCATGGCTAAATCTGGACAAGGTATAAGCTCCCAAACATCCAGTCGTTTGAACTCGTGAATTTCTTCTTGCATCGCATCGATGCATGAAGATTCCAACAATGCTTCTTTAAAGTTCCTCGGTTCGACGAAGGTGAGGAAAGCATCAAAGAAACACCACATGGCATCAGTTTTTAGCTGTTTTTGTGTTGGGACAGGTCTAGAAGGATGGCCGATCACATTTTTTAAAGGATGAATCTTCGTCCATTTGCTGATGTGTTCAAAAGGTGGGTTAGCTGGTTGTACAGTTGATGATGATTCTCGAGAACTTGGTTCTGAGGTCAGAATATCAAGAAAGGGATCATCAACAAGTTGTGCTGGTTGTAATTGTTCTTCAACACCGTCAGAAATGAGACTGTGTTTCTTGTATTGTTGATGAAGTACTCGCAGAGGGTGCAGCTTGGTCAATTGAAGTTGACGAAGGTGAACCGGTCGGATCAGTAAGTCTTGGAGCAGTAGCTGCATAAACTGGAGAAGCAACACCTGGTAAAGGATTAAGATACTCATCGAACATTCGTTGGAACAACAAATCCCAATCATTCTTAGTTGGTGGAACTGACGAATCAAATAACGTCACTTTTATAACATCATTTATCCCATGAAAATAACCCATTTTATATAATTATTGCAAAGAATTGTTACTTAATCGTTTGTATTTGAGAAATGCAGTAATTATGGAGTACTTGGTGAAAGTTAGCAAAAAGGCACGCATTCTGGAGCTTAAACGAAGAAATATGAAGAAAACTGAATCTGACATCCAATATGCCATATCCATTAAGGAAGATACGGCATATTAGTGCCTGCACTTCACTAAAGACCACGAAGGAAACAAGATCAATACACCGTATCCAGAGAATCCTATACGCCGTATTCAAGCTATGGAAATAAAATATTCTGGAAGATATTGAATGTGGTCCCTACTCCAAGAAACCCCCAATACGCCGTATCGAAGCCTTTCGATACTCCGTTTCGACCTTTTTCCAGACCTTATAAATAGAAAACTCAAAATGAGTTTTAAGTGTGCAAAATCATATTTTCGATACCTAAACCATAAAAGTTAATTTTCAGGGGAGAAGAAGAGCAAAAGAGGTCTTGCAACGTAACCAATTCCATAGGAAACAACTTGTAATCTCCTATACTCTTGTAATCGTTCAGTTTTTGGTATCATTCGTTAACTCGGTTAGTTTACCTTGGCTAAATTATTACTCTAGTATTGATTATGATGTTTAAAGGCTAATACCTTCGGGTATTAGCCATTATTACGAAGATCTGAATGTTTGGTTTGTTTATCTCGATTGCTTAATTTATCGTTGATTGCTTGTTTATGTTTATCAATTTATACTTGTTTACATGCTTTTGTATGCGACCTATTATTCAACTGGATCTAGTGATACGGGCCAAGTAATCTAGATGTCGGGATAGCTCTCTATATAGTGATTTATACATCTAGACCAATAGATCACAAATAACGACCTATCTTTGCCCTTAGATTGTAAGCTTAGTTGGACCAACGGGTGACCTTGGGATCAACGAGTACGTTCTCGATTAATTGGTAAAGACTTGGTTAGTGGACTACTAGTGTATGAATTGCCTTTAAGCAGTAAGTGGTAAAGTCTCTATGAGCTAGGGTTTAACAAGATCACCATTGCTTAAATCCCTAAGATAGATTATAATCAGCAAATAAGGATGCTTTATACGGATACGTTTAATTGTGACAGAATTCTTCGTGTCTAGGTCTTAGAAAGAAGTACCGCCTAAGTCTTAAGAATGATATGCCGCCTCAAGATAAGTAACAAACCAACGTTCTGAATGGATTAATAATGGTTAATACAATTTTCTTATATTTGACTAGACCGCTCTTTTATCTTTTATTAATTTGCTTGCATGTGTTTTAGTGTCTTAAGTTGATTTTAGTCACCACAAAACCCGTACCAGTCTCTCAGGCTGAAACTCTCCTTATCTGTTAGACTTAGGATTAACATAGGTTTAGCATAGGTTTAACATAGAATAGAATTAACTTAGTTTAGATAACCAAAATATTAATAAATTGAAAGATTATTTCTCGCTCTTAGTGATCGACACCCTACTTACCACGAAACTACCACCGATCGGGTACACTGCCCGTTAAAGTGTTGTTTTTGGTTAAGTCAGCAAAATATAAATTTAAACCTTGAAATCATAAAACTACAACCACACAACGACACATCAAGTTTTTGGCGCCGCTACCGGGGATTAGTGTAGCTTTGAATAGTTTATATTCCTTAGGATTAGTGTAGCTTAGAATAGTTTATATTCCTATTTGTTTGCTTATTTTGTTTGTGTAATACGACGTATTCATTTTACTGAATACGACGTATAAGTTATTTGACGGTTTTCTTTCCTAGTAAGTTTATTACAGGATGGACAACCCGAACATTACTATGGAAGAATACATCAGGCTCGAGGAAGAAAAAGCTTGAAAACGTGGGAAAGTGTTTAACTGGGAAACTACTAAGTATGGTAAGATCTGGTATGATGAAGACGTTCACGACCTCAGATTCGTTGAAACCGAATTCCCAGCCATAGTCTTCAATGATAATTTGACATCGAATGAAAAACTCTTTTGTGAACCCACGGTAAGTTCTCTTACACGGTAGTTTTTAACAAAAACTTGTTTTCATATAAAATAATTTATGACAATGATTTGAAAGCGGATTCAAAAAATGATAATGAAAAAGTCAATATGCTTTTGTTTCCATCACCCGAGCCTTCGGTCAGTTGTATTAATGATTTAGACTTCTTTAAAGATTTTAAAAATGAATTTCTAGCCATTGTTTACAATGATGCTCTAACGTCTAAATAAGATTTCTCAACTGACCCACTTTAAGCCCTCAACATATCGATGAATTTGATTTGAATGATGAAACATCATTGTCTGAATATGATGAAGTGGAACAAAACGTTTTGTACTTTAATGATCTATTCCCTTTGAACATAATTTATCCTGATGATCTAAAGTCGGATAAGGACAATGACGATAATAAAATCGATATAATACAATCTTCGGGGGGTAATGAAAATACACAAGGGTCAAATAATCTTCTAAAGGGAAGTCACAATAAAATCAATAAAGTTTTCATTATGAAAAGTTTTGTCATGGAATTAAATGTAAATATCGTGGCTTGGAATTATCTTGTCAACGGAATGCTATTCAATCTTATTAAGAATTTGTATATGACGTTTGGCATCCCGTTCGACCTTAAACGGTATTATAAGGATGAAGTTTACACAAGAATGTTACGGAGGCCAAGGAACGTTTTCTTTACTCTGTTAAATTTAGGAAAATTGGTCTCCAAGAACTGATACGACGTGTTAGGTAAACACCTATACAGCGTATCCACTGTTTTTAACTTGAGTTGACTAAGTCAACGAAATTGCCTAATATGTCGTATTGGACAAACACCAAGATGGCGTATCAAGGTTTGGTATAAAAGCCTAATCTAATATGCCAGATCAGTTTCTACAACACACTTTTCACCCTCACTCAATAATTTTAACCCTAGAAAATTTCTTGGAGAATCAAATTCCTTTTGTCTGTATATTTCTGCCGATTCATCACCACAAGGTAAGGAACCCTACTTCAATTTCGTTTTTCAAAATTCGATTAGGGCTAGGGTTTGATTTTTGAGGATTAGATGTTTTGCCGTAGAACCCTTTGTTTAGGTCTCCTCTTATTCCTTTCGAAGTTGTAAAAAGTGTTATTGTTTTGGTATAATGGGTCAAAATGGGTAGAAAGGGGAACGCTTTTCGTTTTTAAACTGCAGAGCAATACGGAGTATCCACAAACATGGATACGGCATATTGACTCAATTTCACCCAAAATTTAAAACCATAATACGACGTATTCAGCAAAATGAATATGGCGTATTAATCTGATAAAGATCTTGCGTTTTAAATCCTATACACCGTATAGACTTATATCTATACGGCGTATTGACTATAGATCTTTATATGGCGTATCCATTTCTGAATATGCCGTATCCACCCTCATAACAAAATGTTTAAAATTTATAATCTTTATACTAATCTCATTAAATTTGCAGATATGGCACCTCTACCACCTCATGATCAGAGACACATATGGCTTCATTATCAAGTGGAGGGATACACCGAGGAGATAGTACATCATTTTGAGCAGAGGCTTGAGACGATATTCGAGAGGTAGGTTAACCGAGTGCAAATACTAGATTTTGAGGAATTGACTCTTGATATATGAGACAGGATTTGGTCGAGAGGTTGAGGATGGTATATGCTAGGGACAATGGGTAGGAGGTATTTGTGAGTCAAGCTTGAAGGAGGTTGTTTGAGATCGGGCACCTTTTGTTCATGAGTTTTTACTCGAGTTCTTCAGCACTTACATGATCGGTAGTGAGATGGGGTTAGATGTCGCTGATACTTTGTGTTTTCAGTTGGGAGGAGCTAGACGTAGTATGATTTGGAGACAGATTATTCTAGCTCTAGGTTTGTATACTGCCGAGGAGATGGTAGAGGGCGGATTTGAGGCATTCTGGTTGGGGAGTGAGAGAGTGATCCCCGATAAGGGGTATCTTAGTGGTTACTGGATTGAGATTTCTTCTGGCATGGACTTTTTGAGATCCGCTCCTTCTTATACTTACATCAGAGATCCAGTTCGGAGGTTGTGCCACAGGTTGATCTCATACAACATTTTTGGGAGGGGGCAGGTACCTAAAAAGGTTACTGCTACTGACCTATTCTATCTACAACATGGACCAAGGGGTAGCTAACGTCTCGTATTTATTAGCACAGTACTTGTTCAAGCACGCTGAGGGGAGGAAGAGCGGTGGCAGGTTATCAGGAGGACATTTTATTGGGCGTCTTGCTCATCACTTTGGTCTGGTCAGTGATGATGGGCAGAGAGGATTAAACGTTGTGACTCGTGAGTTACCATTGATTGACATGGGTGAGCTTGTTAAGCTCAACATTTGTATGGAGGTAGGAGATGACTAGGCTTGGGTAGCTTAGGGCATGGAGAGGCAGCCAGTTGTTGCGGCTGCTGCCCCAGGGGTGCTGAGGATGCCCCAGATATGGATGAGGGTACTCAGGCTGTTCCAGCACCCATATATGCACCCCCACTACCACCACCACCAGCTGTAGGTAGGACTATGCCCTAGATATTGGGGAGACTTGAGGAGGAGATATAGGGGCTACGTTAGGATGTTAGGAGTTTTCGTGGACTTATGGAGAGATCGATGACCGATCAGGGTAGATTTTCCACATGGATGATTAGCTGTATAACGCAGCTCATGGAGGCTAGCGGGCAGACTTATCAGGTGTTCGATGGGACTTTCAAGGGAGCTCCCTAGCATTCTTTGAGAGACGCACTAGACAGAGGACCGGAGACGCTAGCACTTCCACAACCCAGCAGTAGCCAGACCCTTGATCCCTATACTCCTTATCTTTTTGTTTTTATCTCTATACATATATATTATTCGTATCATGATGTACCTAAACTTAAAACTACTTATCTTTTGATGTATATATTATGGTATGACGATTTTGACTTGTTTGTGCATGATAGAATCAAGACTGGCAGTAAGTTTAGCATAATAGCTCGTTGATAGATTACGGAACCTAGCACTCTATCCAAATCAAAGAGTGGAATTAAGAGAGAGTATTTACAAGTGTGAAGAAAGCTGAAAACAAGTCTAACTTAAAGACTTCGCTATAATCAAAAATGCTTCCCGAGAGACATCCCGGATTGTAATTTCAATTTTTATCGAGTCTATCTTACCAGACATCAATATGGTGTATCCGCTCCATACCATATGACGTATTGAATGTCTGGACGTTATCAGTCCTTTATTTTTATGCACTTTAAACATTATTGTCAGTTCTGTCAATACGGCGTATTCATGCACATTATGCGGCGTATTCAACACACTGGCCCATATTTAGATACTTTTTACTGGTTTCTCAATACAGCGTATTCCAGTTAATGGATACGTCATATTGGTATCTTGTACAGTTTATTTAGCTTATTTAATTAATCGTAGATACCCGAGATAGGATTTTGCATGTTTTTCCTATATTTTGCACATGACCTCGCTGCAAAGAGATCAATGAAGTTGGTGAAGTATCAATCATCTGGAATCTTATTTGTGATTGTAGTCATACTGGAATACAAACGCACTTACAACACACATCCTTGCTCATAAACTCAACTTGGAGAATCTACTGAGCAAAATATATCAGGGGAGTTTCTCATTCTAATTCTTTTTAATTCCCATTTTTAATGTTTTATCTATACAACGAGGACGTTGTATAATTCAAGTGGGGGGATGGGAATTAGAATGTATACTTGTCTTATTTTTCACATAAAATGCTTAAATTACAAAAATCAAGCATACTTTTGTGAAATTACTTGTTACATAACCCGCATACAATAACCCTTATTAGATATTGTGAGGATTTAACCTTATCCGTTTCAAAATGTTTACTCAAATTTCACAAAATATGAGTGTGTCGATGATGTTGTAGACTTTAGAACTTGGCTTGGTATATCTATTCGAGAACACAATAATGAGTACTATGGATTTAGATGGAGTAATTTGTTTAAATTGGTAAAATTCTAGGATTACACCCAAAAAGTCTTTATATGTTGTTTTACTAACTAACTACACTGGTTAGTTAAATCCTCGTATAAACCATTTGTTTACTCTTATCTTAAGAGTAAGATACCTTAGAAAAACTAATAGAGCCAATCATTTAGGAATTACACCAACTGTTTGTTTTGTTACACCTTTACACCTTAGCCTACCCTGTTAGATTAAGTTCATTTTTCAGTTGCTAGTTGCTTAAAGTGTAAAGTATGTATTTCTCGAGTCTTGTGTCAATTTTCTATCTTTGGTACAGTTGGGAAGGAATTTGCACATTGCAAATGGGAATATATAAAGTAGTCAAAATTCATGCATTTTTACTACCAATACAATTATTGGTACGTCCGAAGAATGAAGAATTATCGAAGGAATTATCCGGAGTTATTATGATCATGAAGATGGTGAAATTACATCGAGTTTCTTAGTATAGTATTGATAAAAAATCGAAAAAATTAGAAAAACGCCACAAAAAAGAGGAGGAAAGTTTGAAGATAATCGTTTCATAAAAGCTTAGACTGAAGGAATTATATGAAGGATCGATTATTCGTTGACACATCCTATAAGTCAACGATGTAAAGTATTATATAAAGTGGTAGATATCGCCACTCGTCTTGTAAAAGTATGTAAAGTATGGGATGATTGGGAAGTTGACCGTTACGGGAACACCAACTTAGGTTGTTATTTTTGATCAATGATCAAGACGTGTGTAAATAGTTGTGTCTTAATCATGATAACGGTCGGGAAAAAGTGTCTATCAACTTATATCTTAGACCTAGTCTATTTATTTCGTAATTTTTATTTAACAACAATTACTTTCCCTTTTCAATCATTAACCATGGGTTTTACGCAAATGAGGATATGTACGAGCATGCATGTCTATTCCGTCGTTACGGCCATGTATGCATGTCTCAGCTTCCTTGTTGGTTTATTACTATTGGTGAAAGTTAGAAGATCCCTACCCTATATCATTTTTCATCCTAACCCTTGGTTAAACTCGAATGAGGATGTGATCAAACACACATGTCTATTCCGTCATTACAGCCATGTATGTGTGCTTCAGCTGCCTTGTTGGTATGGTACTTTTGGTGAAAGATTGTAGAATGATCAACCCTAGGCCTTATATAAAAAAACCCAATTTACTCTTATAAACTTGTTACTCCTTAGCTCTAGTGGTGGAGATGTGTATCCTTGCCAAGCTTGTGATAGAATACTCGTTATGACTGAATAATTGAGCGAATTAGTTACATGTTACCACATAGATTAGTTGAGTGATTTGAGTATTTTCATCTACCTATTTCATGAGGTGTTTGGTTGTGTACTTGTAATAAATCGAATAAATCCTTAAACAAAAAAATCCTTAAGGATACATTTTTGTAAACTTCTAAAGGCTAATTGAGGACAAGTAGGATTCAAGTGGGGGGATATTTGATGACATCAAAAATGTCACTTTTATAACATCATTTATCCCATGTAATTAACCCATTTTATATAATTATTGCAAAGAATTGTTACTTAATCGTTTGTATCTGAGAATTGCAGTAATTATGGAGTACTTGGTGAAAGTTAACTAAAAGGCACGCATTCTGGAGCTTAAACGAAGATATTTTGAAGATTACTATTTTGACATACCTACACTTCACAGAAGACCAAGAAGAAACAAGATCAATACGCCGTATCCAGAGAAACATATACGCCGTATTCAAGATATAGAAGGTGAATATTCTGGAAGATATCGAACGTGGTCCCTACTTCAAGAAACCCCCGATACGCCATATTGATGACCTTCGATACGTCGTATCGACCCGATTCCAGAACTTATAAATAGAATACTCAAAAATGAGTTTTAAGTGTACTAAATCATATTCTCGATACCTAAACCATAAAAGTAGATTTTCAGAGTAGAAAAAGAGCAGAAGAGGTTGAGCAACGCTATTAATTCCATAGGAGGCAACGTGTAATTCCGTATACTCTTGTAATCATTTAGTTTTTGGTATCATTTGTTAACTCGGTTAGTTTACCTTGGCTAAATAATTACTTTTGTATTGATGATGATGTTTGAAGGCTAATACCTTTGGGTATTAGCCATTGTTATGAAGATCTGAATATTTGGTTTTGTTTATCTCGATTGCTTAATTTATCGTTAAATGCTTGTTTATGTTTATCATCATACTTGTTTACATGCTTTTGTATGCGACCTATCATTCAACTGGATCTAGTGATACAGACCAAGTAATCTAGATGTCGGGATGGCTCTTCATATAGTGATTAAAACATCTAGACCAATAGGATCACGAATAACAACCTATCCTTACCTTTAGATTAGTGAGCTTAGTTGGACCCACAGGTGACCCTTGGGATCAACAAGTACGTTCTTAATTAATTGGTAAAGATTTAGATAGTGAATTGCTAGTTTATGAATTGTCATTAAGTAGTAAGTAGGTAAAGTCTCTATGAGCTAGGGTTTAACAAGATCACCATTGCTTTAATCCCTAAGATAGATTCTCGAAAGGGCTGCTAAAAATAATTGTCCCAAACACCTTAAACACCGAAAAGGGCTGCTATAAATAAGCTAAACAAACAGCCTTTTGAATAACATGTTTTGACGCTTAATATTACAACTAATATATGCAATGTTTGTGGGTGTACTTACATATACTGGCTTTATCATGATTACATACCACATTTATATAAGATAATAAATTAAGTACTAGGGGGTTTGTTTATACCAATTTCAATAGTTGATAATTTTGCTTTTGTCATATTTTGCGCATCAACAACCAACAAATCCAGAGAAAGAGAAAGTGATTAAAGAGAATTCAGATAGCATTGCTTCATTGCGAAGCGAAGTAGCTTCTCTTAAGGTATGACTAGGAATATGTTTTCTATTAAAATTTATTTGGTAGTTTTCATGAACGCATTACTTATACTGTGATAATCTGTCTAATTGTGTTTAATAGGTTAAAGGGTCTTCGGATGTAAAGAAGCAGGTCCAAAAGGCTCATACACGAGCACATGAATTGGAGAACCAGGTTTGCATGGCATAACTTTCTATCTGTTAATGAAAGTATGTCAAGATCTCGATTATGAGGGTGGTTATGGGTTCATGTTTCTTACTGCAGGTGGAGAATCTTCAGCTAGAATTGGGTGTCATGTCCAGTTTAAGGGAGGTGTTAGAAACTCGAACGAAAGAGATATAGAAGAGGATGCTCGAAGTGGACCCTCAGACTAAAGGTATGAGTTCTCATATAAATGTGTTTGTTATGTATTATGTGCTCCCGTCAATCAAAGCTAATATAGATTTAGGTTTTGAGCAAGGAAAAAAGGACTGGAATATTGGAATATCAAAATAATAAATGTAGATGTCTAAACATGTGTCAATTTAAAACATGTTTTTTCCTGTCATATAGGTGAACTGGGTAGAGTATATGAAAAGGCCTAGATGAAAACCGATTCAACAGGTGGAACAAGTTAAAAATCACATAAGTGTGCTTACATTTTATGTAAAAAACAACAATATGTATTACATCCTGAACCATCAGGCAATATGCATAGCGTGCGTGTTTTACTATCCATGATATAAACTAATAGGTAACTGGAAGCTTATATTGACGCCTTATACCAGTTGGTGTGTACGCCCATATTGAACATCACGTTGTCTAAAATGCATTTAATATTAACATGATACATTTGTTACCTAAAATGTAACAAACGCTTGATACATTTATCTAAAATGCAGTTACGTGTATGCAGCTCTTTGACCAAGATATCAAAAATGCTTGATAGATTAGACCCACAAATGGGTAACAATCAAAGGTCTCAAGATAATTTATCTTCAAGACATAAATGTAACAAATCAATATCCAATATAAGAACCACAGTACATATATATTAAAGGTCCAGGATCCTAATTGTCTCACACATCCTCAGTAAGCAAAGCACTCACACACATAATACAACTGAAATAGAGAAAGGACCACAAATACACGTTGAATTCATTATGGATATATCCTTAAAAAGATGGGTTAACTATTTAAGAATCTGGATGTTGTTAGCCTGAAGCTACCTGTCATGACATAGGTAAAATTGAATCAACGACACGTAGAAAGGGAACATGAGAAAAAATATGCTCTTGCAAACTAATGAAGTAGTTAGCATAAAAATGTTTACAATCTCCTTAATAGGTTAATAGGTAAATAACCCCGTCCATTACACAGTATACATCTTCAACAATAATATTTGCCATTATTTTCTTCTTAACTTTGGAATAAAGAAATGTGATAAATGTTTAGTTGTTTATTTGGGTACTATCATGACTCATGTTGGTATAAGAACAATTTTGACTTAATTTCTTGAAGGTATATGTACAACCATTTTTTTAATGTTCTTTTTTATTTCTTTGCAGACATTTTGTTGACGCTACAAATATTTGTACCCAGTGCCAGCAAATACGTATCTGATATACTTGACTCTGTTTTGGGTTGAAAGTTCGAGAATTTATGAGGCTCCTTGAAGAGAAAAAGACATTGCATGCGTAATAGCAGGTAACATGGTATTTTAAGTCCTATAGTATTAATTGTTTCTCATTTTCAAGCTAGAAGAGTCAAATGGGTCAAATAAGTTAGTTGGGTGAAATGTTACTGGGGTAAAAGCTTTGCATAAATTAGGTTTTCAATGTGTAAAAGCTACAGAATTAGTTTGTCCACAACTGTATTATGAGTGATAATTGATACTTTCAAATTTTAATCAATTTTTGTACTTATATAACATCATTATCAACAAAAAGAAAGAAATAATAGATTGACTCGAGTACTGATGATATTCTTGAAGTCATCTCACCCTTTGAGGAGGGAGGGAATGGTTGTACTAGAAGGGCTTACAATATGCGATAAGAGTAAGACGAGAGCGACTTCTTTTTCTGAACTGATTACAAGTCAGCGGGTTAAAGTTCGATGCTAACGTATTGTTATTTATGTTCAATGTCTTTTCGCTCACTTATGTAGCAATGTCAAAACCCCTTTTCACATAAAGTTTATATCTTCATTTAAATAGGCAGAACTGACAACCACACAAACAATTACTTCCTTTTGCGAATATTTTCTATCGGTAAATAGTACACAAGTCAAAACACATATCATTTGCATTGCTTTTTGGTTATAGCTAACCACTTTTAGTAAGCAGTCCCAATTAATTCATCCTTAGTTATGCGTTTAGGATTCTGTGATAAGTATTTGTAACCGTAGCTGCAAACGAGTTAGTGTTTAGTGTTCATTTTTTTTGTCTGAGATGTCAGTTTTATGATGAAAGCTACAGAGGGTAACCATTTGTTATTTGTTTATTTGCAGGAGCTGAAGTTGCTTTGTTTAGACTATATGCACGCAACCCAAGATAGTGAATGCGCCAGTTGTAGGTCCTGCACCAAAATAACAGGAAACTTACGCCGAGCTGTGAGTGCACAGCTAATTTTTAGTGACTAATGGAGTTACTGTGTGGCATTTCAAAGAGAGAAGGATAGGGCAAAACTAACATGGCTTATGTTAG
The DNA here is from genome assembly GCA_026074375.1 of Tanacetum coccineum. Taxonomy (NCBI): domain Eukaryota; kingdom Viridiplantae; phylum Streptophyta; class Magnoliopsida; order Asterales; family Asteraceae; genus Tanacetum; species Tanacetum coccineum. The sequence continues at coordinate 3,083 of BQNB010013232.1, read as the reverse complement.
GAAACTAAACTAGCAAACTCTAGACATATATGCCCGGCACACTCAAAGACGTAGTAGACTTGAAAAATGCTTCAAAGATTGATCATTTTCTTATCTAAATGGCTTGGGTTTTCGTTTATATAATTATCAAGTCAATTTTGTCGAAAAAGGTCCTATATAATTGAATGTTTGTTCCGCAGGTAGTATTACATTTGACCAAATGATCAAAATACAGATTTCTTTCAAAGACTAAGCCTGATGTAACGCATGGGTCGAAACGCCTCGTAAAAGAATAATAGTTAGGTAATCATTCAGGCATATGGCCAATTTATTAAGGTCCACCGGTTTGCTATTGACCGAGTTGACCATAAATACTTCTTTTTGGAAGGCAATAACTACTCATTAGTGGAGTTCCATTTCTTCACTTGGCCGAAAGACATTTGTATGAAACTCTTTTTTCATGAAGCTTTAATATTTAATACTTATATCATATTTTGAAACAACTACAACAAATTCACATTATCAAAAATGACAGTTTAGATGGGTTTTTTTTCTTTTTTTAGTTGGCTATTACACATGCAATTGAATCGAAATTAAGTGAAAATTTTATTGTTTTTTTTTCAAAATCTACAAAACTAGATCTACTATTGTCGCTTTTCGAAACAATTTTGTTTTACATTTTGTTTCGATTAAGAGTAGGTATATCAGGTTTTGTTGTTTTGTTGGAGTGTACGAGGAAAGAGGGATAAAACCCTTATGACAAATAGAAAAGCCAAAAGTCGGGTACAAATCAATCAACAAGATCCTAAAGAAATTCTCATAGTCTTATGATATTAAAAAAAAATTAAGATACTCAAAAGTACCCTTATATTCATAGATCAATAATTCCATTCATACCATACTTACTAATAGCCAGTAATTGCTACTATTAAAATTAGGGTATTATTATAAAAAGTATGAGGATTTTTAAAGTTATCTCTAACTGCAAGTAGTAACATATGTAATAAAAGAAAGAAGGAAGTAGTTAGAAGAAAGAAAATAGGTTAAAAAGTGTTTAGAAAAGAAAGTGAGATAAACTGTCGATTCTTCCTTTGTTTCCTCTACTAGTCTCATGGCTTAAACTTAACGTTTACGGTTTAAGAGAAAACGCGTAAAACCCTAAAAATAAATTGTGCATTACATAATGTCGTACAATAACCTAAAACATGAGGTGTTATACTTCTGACTATCAAACACTTGACTATCAAACCCTACACTAGTCTTGAACTTATCACATACTTGACTATCTAACAGTTTGCTTAGATTCTTAGATGAATTTTCAAACTTTTCTAAGGTAAGTTTTAAATCATCTCTTTCCTTTTAAGCTTTTTCAAATTTCTTTCTAAGCTCTGTTAGTGCATTATCTCTCAATTTAATATCAAGTTTTAAAATATTTATGTCTTCTTTAAAAACAACCTCATTCTTTTTATCTCTCAATTTAATATCAAATTTCTTTCTAGGTTTTCCATCAAAGTCTTGGCACATTTGTAGGTACTAAACTTTAGTTGATGTTCGTTTAGAAGAGCCATCAACAGTATACCTCTTACCTTTAACTCATTCTTCCTTGCTAACTTCTCATCTGCAGTTGTAGGAGGATATGTTTGCTCAACGCCATCAACAGTTCTCTTTGGTGGAGGTGAGTCTCCATTTATTATTACTTCCCAAAGAGTATAATCTGTCATTAGGAAGTACTGTTCTATCCTCATTTTCCAAAGCTCAAATTCACCTGGATTGAGCACTAGAAGTTTTGCAGCAGAAACCATTGGTGAAGATACTGCCTCCATGTTTTCATAAACAAATAGGCATGGTATGTGTAGTTGTTTCTTCTTATTCAAAGTTTCTCAACAAGCTCTGATATCACTTGTTGATCCCACTTGAATAGATCTTGCTTAGCTTGTAAAAGGTTTAGTTGTATTGAATAAATCCAAGACAACTATGGTAGAAACTTTGATTGAATATATCAAAGACTATACGAAATCTAGTCTATGATACTAAGAATAATCAATAGAACAGTAATGAACAAGATTGTATAATACCAAACTTTCAGCCTCAATATAAAACGAACACTCTTAATAGTGTTAGGGTTTACAAAACCTTGAAGCTACGAATATCAAAGATGTGTATCTAAAATTATGCCCTAGAATCTCCTTTTATACACCAAGGAGTCCTACAAGGCTTACAATACTTTCCTAAGTTATCATGATCTTTTCTATAAACAAACGTAATCTCTTAAACAAATAAATTATACATATCTTCTTTACAAATAACTAATACTTATCTTTGTAAGTATTCTTGTTCTCCAATCAATCTTTATCTCTTCTCTGATAAGTCATTGATCTCATCTATGTCAGCGTAATCCTTCCTGCAGTAGTAATCACTCAGCAGTTGTAACTGAGCAGCAGTAACTCTAAGAATCATCTTGAAGTCTTTTGAACCCGACATTGGTGGACGTCTCAAGACTATTGATCCTCGTTTTTATGTACGACCTTAGTAACCACCCCGTAGGGGGAGATTGTTAGAAACACATAAAGTGTTGGTTACAAAGTCATTTATCTAGCTATCATAGTCTATGGATTAGTAGAATAAATAAGCAAAGACTTGTAAGCAATTTATGTAAAATTCTTTTCTATCCTTAGTCCCTCCCTTCTATCTAATTTAATATTTATTTCTTTCTCTCTTATCTAATCTAATATTTCTTTCTTTCTTTCCCTCCATACTTTCTCTCTCTCTCTCTCTCTCTCTCTCTCTCTCTAAGCAATTTATGTAAAATTCCTTTTCCTCCTTAGTCCCTCCCTTCTACCTATATATATAGAGGGCTAAGGGTAAATAAAGGGGTGGTGATTTCTCTCTTATCTAATATAATATTTCTTTCTTTCCCTCTCTACTTTCTCTCATTAGGAATCTTACCCTTCCCCTCTCTCTCTCTCTCTCTATTTATCGATCTATCTATCTATCTCTATATATATATATAGATAGAGAGAGATAGATAGAGAGAGAGAAAGATATATATATATATATATATATATATATATATATATATATATATATATATATATATATATCAA
>BQNB010013231.1:0-68406 GCA_026074375.1 Tanacetum coccineum | reverse complement strand
TTCAGAAGATTAGCATTTGATGCTTGAAATATATACATTAAATTGAGGAGGAGCATTATGCGCACTGCACTCTTTTCCTTCATCAAGTTTTTATCCCGTTGAGTTTTTCTTGATAAGGTTTTTAATGAGCCAGTCTATAACGTATAATGAACGATGAATATCCAAGGAGGAGTATTGTAAATAGTTTGGGCTTATGGGCTTATGGCTATTCATCTTTATATCAACAGGCACGTTAGAGTTTTACATGTATAAATATCAAATACCTGTAACCTCTTGGTGGATCTATCTCATAATAAAATTCTCTCTTCCTTTCTCTTTCTTGTGTCATCGTTCATTATTTTCATTCTTCTCTTCTCTTTAATTCTCTTTGACATTGTTCATTACTTTCGCGACATATTTTTAAAAAAATGCAATAAACCAAAAGTGCAAGTCCAAACACAGCTGGGCCCTTATCTGAGCTACGTAGCCGAATACCTAAGAGTCGATAGTGATTAATTCTAAGAAACGTTTTGATTTGAACCTTTGTCGGATTTCCCACCTGTGATGATTAATTCTTATCGCAAGTCCCAAAACTTGCAAAATATCCTAGAAAGATTTTGATTAAAAAACCCACCAAGAAAAAAAGCCCTACAAAAACCAAACAACACAACAAACATAAATACAAAACAACCCACAACAACAAATACAACTCAAACCAACACACCACAACAAATTTATCCATAACAAAGCACGAACTATTAAACCCCAAAAACACAAACAACCAACAACACAAACAAAAACACATTACCACAACATCCCACCCCAATCAACCAACAACCACGAGCACAAAAACTATATCCAAAACCAACAACCAAACAACCACACACACAACAAACATGAAACAACCACCACAAAACCATACATACAAACACCAACACAATCCCACAACACACACACAACATACAACACCCAACCACCAACCCATCAAATACCCAGCCAAAAACACCATAACCAATCCTCAACAAACACAAACAAACAAACACAACACCAATCAAAGCAAAATAAAACACACAAAACAACCAGAAAAACACAACAACTACAACGCAACCCCCAAAAAACACCCAAAACCAAAACACCCACCCAAACTTACACCACAAGACCAGACTTCAGTAACAATACTCAACACAAAAAAGATCATAAAGGCGACCAACCAACATCACCCATCCAACAACACAAATCAACCCCACCTCAAACCAAACAATCTACACAACAAAAACCACACAACAACCCCCACAAAAACCCTCCACCATACACACACACAAAAATAACAAACCTACCAACAGAAACAACTAAATACCAACCATAAAAAACGAAAAAACCAACAGCACACACCAACAAACCAACACAAACAACAAACAAAGAACATTGCCCCACATGCAACACCCACATTACTGCGCCATAAACAACTCATAAAACCACACACAACACAAATAACAAAACAACAAACTCAACTAATCCCCCAACAAAGAACACTAAAGACACAAACCAACAAATCATCCACCCCGAAACAAACTCGAACAACAATACCCACAATCAAACAGCCCACTCTCCAACAACACACAGTCCCACAAACACCACAAACACACCAAAACGACAATACACACAACAACCACACCTCCACAAACTACAAACAACACAAAAAACCACACACCAACAAACAAAGCCCTCCCTACACCTACAAACAAAAACAAACCCACAAAAACCCAAACCCGTCAACCCAAACACACCACCCACACCACATACCAGCCACAACAAAACAACCATTTTAACGACAACAGACAAACACACACGAACAACAACCCAAACAACACCACAAAAAACAAACCACACACCACCCACACAACAAAAACAACATACCAACACCGCACCCGCAACAAACAAACAAACCATTAACAACAACCATAAAAAAACAAACGACCCCAAAAAACCAACATAACAGACATACAACCAGACAAACCCGACTCAACACTAGCACACAAACTACCTAACCATCCAGAAACCCCAATACACCAAACAACAATCCAACAAAACATAAAAACTCCACAACAATACTAAGCAAAAAAGGAACAAACCCACCAACAAAACAAACCCAAACACAAAACAAAACATATGCCCAACATAAAACACCGGGACCACAAACAACCAAACAAACCAAACCGACAAACCCAACCACTACACGCCCAAACTACATAACAACTCCACACCGATACCTCACCACAAACCACAAACCAAACCCCACAACCAAATAAAACAACCAAAAAAAATCCCACAACCCAACCCAAAACAACAAAGACACTAACAAACAACAAAACAAACAAACTATCAAAAAAAAAACATCAACAAACCCCCCTACATCAAACAACCAAAAATACCCAACCAACCACATTTTTCCAACCAAAAAGCTCACAACAAAAAACAACGAATAAACAAAAAGAACATCCAAAGACACACAAAATACAACAAAACACAACCAAAACAAAGAACAACCCCAACCAACAAACACAAACAAAACAAACACCAACAAAACTCAAGCCCATAACAAACCCAAAAAAACAACAATCAGACACCACAACAACCCCAAACCACAAAAACCCCAACCACAAACAACACAAACATTACCCTAACCCCCACAACAACACACAGACCAAATCATTTTAAAACAGTACAGCACCAAGCACAACGCAATAAACAATTATCACAAACAATCACAGAACACAGACACACCAACACAACCACACAACACATACCAAACAACCACAATAGCAAACAACCACCATCAATACCCAACACAACCATCCATCAAAACACCCAAACCAAGCACAACAGAAATTAACAAACAAAATAAAGCTCAAAACACAGACCACGAAAAACTACACCATTCAAAACCATAGTACCACAAAACTACAACAACTAACCAACAAAACAACTCTCCAAAACACCACACATAAAAACTAAACAACCACACCAACAAACCCGGGGTTACCCACATGCCCCACAACAGAAATACCCACCAAAAAACAAACACCTAGCAGAACCCAATCCCACAAGCCCAGCAACCACAGACACCGACCATACACAACCAAAAGACAACAAACCACCAAAGACCTCCAATACAAAACCACCACCATACAAAACCACCAACAAACAACATAACCCACAATAATAAAAAAACCACTCAACCAACAAACACCACACACCCAAAAGCCACACAACAACAAGACACCGCTCACAACAACCATAGAAACTACACAAACACAAATACCAAAAAAAAACAAACCCACCGCCTACAAAAAACCACACAACGCAAAAAGAACAAAACCACGCACACAAAACCATCAAACAGTAACATCATGCAAAAAAACACAAACAAAACAACATTAAAAGTACAACATCCACAACACCATTTCAAAACACCAACATAAAACAATAGAAAACCAAGATCCAAAAACAAACAACAAAAACGTCTACCCCCCCCCAACAAAACAATTCTCAACACATCAAAACCAAACAAACATACAAACATCAACAAAAGAAGGCAATAACAAGCACAACAACACCAACACATAACACAAACAAAACAAAACAGACCTAACTAAAATCAGGCCACAAACACGATAAAAAACAACAAATCACTAACAACACAGAGCAACAACACCACAAAGTTACCCAACAAAGCCATAGCCAAAACACAAAGTCCCCCACCCAGCTACGATACAAAACACCACAACACATAACACAGACACACAAATAACACACCACTAGAACATCCACCAATAACTCAAGCAACACACACTCTAAATGACAAACGACATAAACACCTCCAATCAAAACAACCCAAACACCCCAACCAAACACATAAAAATCAAAACATCAAACCACAACACAATACAGAACAAGATACAACCCCAAACCACACAAACCAACAACACCCCACATACCTAACAAAAATACCACAACAAAAACACAAAAAACACCAAAAACATTCTAATACTTCACAAACAATCAAAACCGCGCTAAACGATTCAAAGCAACAAAACCCATCACAACAACAAACAAAACGCAAAACATACACAAAACCAGCCACAAAACAACAAAACAGCTCACTACCAAACACAACACAAACCATACACCACACAAAAAACCCATTAAATTTAACCCACCCAGCAACACAGACAATCCAGCTACAAACCCAAAAAAGAAACACCACTCACAATATCAATAGAACCAAACCCCCACTAGGATTCAACAAGTCAAATAACACAAACAAAAAGCTCATACCAAAACCAAAACCCCATCAACCACATACTCAACCAAACTACAAACAACCGCAAAGACACAAAATCAAATCAAACAACATAATTATCCAAACCCCACAACCATCGCCACACATCAACAATATCAATCCCACAAACAACACGACACTAACACTCAAACAACCCAACCACTATCACAACCAAGATACACATAACACATCACACAATACCCAAAACAAAACACAACAAAATACACTAATATCATTCACCCCCAAACAAACCAAACCAACAACAACTCATAATGACATATCGAAAATACCCCACACACAAGCACAATCAACAACAAACAAGCCAACAAAACAAAAACAAACAAAGCTCAAAATATCAACCACAAACAGCTACCACACAACAAACAACCAAACTACCATCTTAACACAAACACCAATTAATACAATACAGCACCAAACCAATCATACACACAACAACCACAACAACCAAAACCCACAAAAGCTGAAAACACATCAAACCGACATACACAAATCCACCACCCAATGAATCCCAAATACGAATAATAACAAATACAACAAAAACCGTCACAACGGCAACACAAACCAAACTCACAAAACAAAAAGCTATCATCTATAAAACCACCCCATCAGACACACAACCACGCAAAAATCCCCACAACACTCTCACATTAACAAGACACAAACAGCAAAACAGCAAACACCCCAAACAAGAAACACACAGCAAAACAACACAAACACAAAAAACACCAAATACAACCCTCGCATCCACAGCAATACAGGATTAAACAACCACAAAACCCCCCCCACACAACCCCAAACAAGTCACAAAACCAACAATACAACCAATCCACCAATAAGACCTCCACAACACAGAAAATATAACAAAAACTCATCAACACAAAACACACATTACAGACACCCAACTCAGAAACCCAACAAAACAACAATCCCCACCTACATCACTCGTCACACAAATCAAGACACAACCCCCAGAAAACAAACCCCAACCTCTACCCAATATACAACCCCACCACAATCAATAGCCAACTAATACCATCACCCACGATCTAATACCGAAACAGAACAAGCCACACAATAAACCATAACTCAAGAAAACCAACCCCGAAACAACAAACACCCCAAACCAAAGGAAGACAAACAACCAATAACAAACAACAATAACTACACATAACAACCGATGACACGTTACACAAACAACCTCAACAACAAGCAAACAAAAACGCAAACAACAATAATATCCCAACCCAACCAACATCACAACCAACCACCCACCAAGTTATACCCCCAACACTACCCACAACTCACCAAACAAATCAAAACATCAAGCCAAAAAGCAAACAAACACCCCCTGCAAAAAGCTCCACACACTCCAAAACAAAACCCACATAGACAAAACCACATACCCACGACACACACAAACACCCCCACAAAGAACCAACACAACAAGAAGAACATCACACAACATTATCAGATCGCGCAAGCATCCAGGACGATCATTAAACATTATACAACAACACCATGTACAATAAAAACACAAAGAGAACCCAAAACATAGAAGAACAAAAACAAACACTACACCACCCACAATAACCACTGAACACCACCCACAACAATACCCACCCACCCCAAACACAGAACAGCACCATAACCCAACACACTAGAACACGAATCTAACCCCAACAACACAAAACCAAAAAACATTCCACAACACAAACCACCCCACAAAACACACATACCACATACGACAAACATACACCCAAATCAAACTCAACAAACAATAGGCATAATACACAACAAACAGCCATCCAAACATACAAACGAAAAGGCTATACAGCATAGCAACACAAACAAAACAACAACAAAACAACAAAAAACTAACAAAACAACAAAACAAAAACCCCAACATTAACAAACAAAAACCACCAAAGACCAAAGACCAACCCACAATCAAACACCCACCCAAAATAATACCATAAACAATAAAAACATTCACTCAAAACCACTTACAAAGATAACACAATAACCTTCAATTTTAAATACCCACAACAACCATTAAAAAAAACAAACACCAACAAGACACAACCTGGACAAACCAACAACAACACAAAACCACACCACAAAACAAAGAATGCAACAAACAACTACCACAACCACAAAAACCCACCAAACCCCCCAAAAAGAACAAACCACACTACAAATCAACATCTACCAATCAACAAAAAACAGCACACCAATCCAAACCAACAGAAACAAAAAAACAACTCACAAGAAACACACACACGCAACAGTACAACACATCAAATATAGTCCACATAACCAACAGAGACAACCACAACCAAACCCCCAACCCAACCACACAACAACCCCCCGCAACAATAACAAACAAACAAGCCGCCAAACAAATACACAACACAATCCCCACCTCACAACACCAAAACCCCCCCAAAAGTACCTCCACATACGTCCAGAACACGACCAACAAGCAATACACATAAACATCCCCACCAACTCAGACAACACAACAACACACAGAAAACAATCTCAACCAACAAACAAACCCCCCGTTCCTGCAGCTCCTTTTGATAAAACAAAACATCAAAACCTACATTTAAGCAAAGCAACTCATACAATACCCTAACGCGAAACACCAACCAAAAGCCAAACAAGAACAAACATATAACCCAATATCCACCAACAACTATAAACCCAAACTCCACCAACCACTGCAAGCAACATCAATCAAGCGCTCATACCAAACACATAACACTACGCCACATACCCCCCAAAAACAAACAACAAAAAAACATATCCACTCACACAAAACAAAACAAACATAGAAAACCCCACCATACCCACACACATCAAACTACAACCAAAATCCAAAACCAAACAAACAACCACCAAAAGACAAACACACAAAAACACTGAAGCACAACTACCACCAACAAACAACAACCACACCCCTGCAACACCAGCACAACAACATACAAAACCATACAACAAAGCACCAGAGATACAACCCATCTAACCCACCAAAAAACATTTCAAATCCCATAACACAAAACAACCAGCACATACCCCCAAACAACAGACTCACCACACAAAAAAACCAACCTACAGCAAACAAACCACACAAAAAAACAATCAAACACCCAAACATACATAACAAAAACTACCCACAAACACCCTAAAAACCACAATATAACCCCAGCAAACAAACATACAACAACAATTTTCGCGACATATTTTTAAAAAAATGCAATAAAAAACACAGCTGGGCCCTTATTTTAGATTGTGGGCTACGTAGGCCGATACCTAAGAAGTCGATATTGATTAATTCTAGTAACGTTTTGATTTGACGTTGCGGATTTCCCACCGTTGATGTTATATTCTTATCGCAAGTCATGCAAAACTGCAAATATCCTAGAAAGTTTTTTGATACATTGAATTTGTTTTTGTAACTTCTAAGTAGAGACAATCACTATTGTGTCGTTTTAATGTAATCCACTAAGAAAGCAACCTAAGTAATACACGCAAAAGGGCTACATTATTCGATTGACATATACTCTAGGGGGTGAGTAGAAAAACCGAAACCAAACCCAAAAAACCGAACCGAAATAACCGACCGAAACGAGAAACCGATGGTTTGGTTTTTACATTAACAATAAAACCAAAAAATTTCGGTTTCAGTTTTCATCCAAAAGTCAAACCGTAAAAACCGAACCGAACCAAACCATTTCTATCATATAATTCTCCATATATAATCAATATAATATGAATACGTAACTAAATAAATTAAAATTTTAAATTCATATTGATTTTGTGGGTGAAATTATATCATATGTATCTTAACGTTCATATGTGCGTTTATCGAGTGCGTGTGTTTACTTGACAATGTATCAATACATATGTGACAATGACCATTCTATGTGTATGTTCACTTGAATGTGCGTGTCTCATCTATGAGTGCGTAAAACAAAATTGGTCACGCCCAAATATACACGGTTACAAACCGAAAAAGCCGAAAACCAAACCGAAACTGATAATAAACCAAAGAAACCGAACCACCAAAAACCAAACGGTTTTGATTTTTAGTTTTATAAAAACCAAATATTTCGATTTGGTTTTGACTTTAGCCAAAAACCGATCCAAACCGAGCCGTGCAAACCCTATTATATTCTACATATGAAAAGGCATTGTCTAGTAATTAATGAATCCAAAACTTAAGTATATTTTCTTTTTGTAGGTGGCTCGGCTAAGAGAGGAGAGATCCCTTCTGAGCATTTCATTCCCAGTTGGGGCTTGAGGCAGTATATGCGCATAGGTAATGCAGCCCTTTGCCAAGACATGATGATGTATCTTACCCCAACTGTTGAACGTGATTTGCAAGATGGGCTTGCGGATCATTGGGCCCTTCAAAGAGCATAGCTGAACTTGGGTAGGGGGCTTTGTCCTAAGCTGATGTGCTTATGAGGTATGAAGTTCTCAACGAAGATTATGCTTATCTTCATCATGTGTATGAGTCTTGCAAGGACACAGCCCAGCAGCTCTCCACCGCTCAAGAAGACAAACGAGAAACCCTCTGCCTTTATAAAAAGCTATCTGAGAAGTACAAGTTCTTAGAGAAAGACCATTAAGGTTGCAGTAACCGAGAGGCTGGGTTGAGTGATAGAGTGGAAGAGTTGGAGAAAGAGATCGAGGGATAGCTGGGAGAAGGTCGCCCGTGAGCATGTTGAGAGGATCAAAAAGCAGGAAGCTGATTTGGCCGAGTCTGAGCAGGATGCAACTGGGTTGAGGAATAACAGGAAGGACCTTGACATCAGCCTTGGTCATATGTAAATGGTTAGGAACAATATCATTCGACAACTCATCCTTGTTGTTGTCTGTCTTCTACTTCAAAGTTCCGATATAAGAGGAGTCTTGCTGAGCCTTCGAGTCTATCTTACACCGCTGGATGGCTTGACGGGCTGAAGGTGGATAGGCCAGAAGAATCTTTTGTCGTTATCTTGCAAGGGGCCATGGATTAGATCTAAACGCTCTTCCAAATTCCGAAGTCTCTTTGACAAGTTGTTCACAAAGTAGTACCCTTATGTGGATCTAATTATTGTTGCATATCACAATCTGTCTGGTGACCTGATGAACCTTCTCCCTAATGACACTTCTACTTCTAGACAGGGACTCGTGGATTCTCCGTGATACCATATGAGTTTTTCTAATAAATGACTTTGCGTCGCTGTAACATTTAAACTAGGTTTTATGTGTACTTTACTGTCGGTGGGCGTATTTGTACGTTACTCTCACTTTGTTTATTTGTGCTTGTTGTTTTGGCATGCTTATCTTTAGAGTTAATTTCATAATTCGTCCCTAATGTTTGTCGGGTATAACGGATTTAGTCCCTTCGAAACTTTTTTAACGGATCCTCTCCCTGTGGTTTTGACCCGTATCGGGTTTGGTCCTTTGACCATCATTTCTGTTAGTTTGACTTTTAAAGCAAGGGCATAATTGTCTTTTCAATTTTATTTATATTAAAAACGCATATAAGTTATCTCCCCAAACACCAAACACACAACATTTCATTCGTTCTCTACTTTTACAGATCTCAACTTCCTTACTTTTTTTCCTACAAACAACCATGAATTACCATCATCCCCACCTACCTCATGCCATATCAAAAAACACACACCTGCACATAAAACACCCTTTAATTCACACACATAAAATGGTTTGATATAAGGAGATTTTTTTAACAAAAACCACAAATCTTGGACCAAAAAATAAATGGTGCCTGTTAAGGTCTTATGGATCTGACATTTGTCGGCACCGCCACGGAGGATGGAACTGCTGGTTCTGGCGGCCTACCAGAATTGTATGATTCATAAATGGGTATGATCTGCAATTGGGTATGATACTGTATACATTATTTTGTAACAAATAAGAGTGCTGTTCGTTATATTAAAGGACTATCATTCTTACCCTTCGAACAAATCTTGGTTTAGTTAAATCGTTCTTTGGTGGGTTTTGTATTTTAGTGATTATGCTAAATTAGTTTTGGTCGGTTTTTATTAATGATTGTTTTTTGTGATAAAATGTGGGGTTTTTTGTTTGTAATCAATTGAACTCGATGTTAGGTGATGTTTTAGGAGTGATAGTAGCCGTGGTTGCAAAGAAAAGTTTTAGTGACTTCATAAAGTGGGTTTTTTTATCTTTTTTTTTTGGTTTTGTTTTTCGAGTGTGATTGACAATATCATTCGACAACTCATCCTTGTTGTTGTCTGTCTTCTACTTCAAAGTTCCGATATAAGAGGAGTCTTGCTGAGCCTTCGAGTCTATCTTACACCGCTGGATGGCTTGACGGGCTGAAGGTGGATAGGCCAGAAGAATCTTTAGTCGTTATCTTGCAAGGGGCCATGGATTAGATCTAAACGTTCTTCCAAATTCCGAAGTCTCTTTGACAAGTTGTACCCTTATGTGGATATAATTATTGCTGCATATCACAATATGTCTGGTGACCTGATGAACCTTCTCCCTAATGACACTTCTCCTACTTCTGGACAGGGACTCGTGGATTCTCCGTGATACCATATGAGTTTTTCTAATAAATGACTTTGCGTCACTGTAACATTTAAACTAGGTTTTATGTGTACTTTACTGTCGGTGGGCGTATTTGTACGTTACTCTCACTTTGTTTATTTGTGCTTGTTGTTTTGGCATGCTTATCTTTTAGTTTATTGCTTACATTTGAGTTTGTGTAGTAAACTTCTGCTTTCGAACACCATGGCTTGAAAGGCGTAACCTTTTGGTGAAAAGCACATAGGTTCTTTTATTAGTGAACAACACTCGGGGGACATAACCTTTCGGTGAATAACACCTAGGTTCTTTCTTAGTGAACATCAGTTAGGGGACATAAACTTTTGGTGAATAGCACCTAGATTCTTCCTTAGTGAACAACAATTTATGGGTCATAACCGTTCGTTGAATATCTCTCCTTAGGTTTTTTAAAGTGGACAACACTTTCATTAGACATGTGGAAAACTAGAAGGGGGTTGAATAGTTTACCGCTTTTTAATTTAAGGTTTTAAAGTGTTTGTATAAATTCTAGATTCGACTTTATGTGAATTCAACACTTGCACAATATGAACAATATACTTATCTAAACAATTAATAGGATAGTATGAGAAAATAATGTAAGACAAGAGATAAGAGTAAGAACAATCAAACCACAACGCGAGGATTTATAGTGGTTCGGCAACGAAGCACCTCTTCGCCCTACTTCACTCCTCGAGACTATCTGAGAGTTTTCTTCACTTGTCAAACACGCTCCCTTTTATGGCGGAGAAAACCTTACACAACTTTCCGCTTATCTTGATTTTGACTCTAAGTAGATGTTGGTTCTAATTTAGCTAGAACAAACTCTAACAAACTTCACTACAAACTTTGCTTACGACTTGATCACGACTACACAACTTCTTTCACACCCTTAGTTTCTTCAACCCAGCATACTCACCATTCACTACTATAATCACACTAACTAACTCTACTAGGAAAGAATCACCAAGATTCAACTAATACTTACAACATCTACCAGATCTAAAATACACAAAACTTTACAAGATTTCAATTGATTTCAAGTTAGTATGGATGAAATAAGATTGCAACAACACACATATGTGTAATTACTTCTTACTTGATGGTAAAGAAGTTTTTATTCTCTTGCACTTGAGGATTTGAGCTTGGATCATTTGGAAACAAAGCCTTATGATTAAATGATCAAAGGATTTTAATGAGATGTGTGGGCTGTTTTTTTCAGAAAGAATAAGTGCAAAATGTGAGAAAATAGTAGGGAATAGTCCAGCATTTATAGGACATTCTGGAGGAGCATCTACCTACCTATGGGCGGTCTCCTTAAATAGGTGGGCGGTCCCCTTAAAATTAAGGGGGCCGCCCGTGTATTTAAGGGGGCCGCCCTATGCTAGGGCCTCTCCAGTTTGTCTTTTGTGTACGGGGGATTTTTTGGAACTTTTCTAGCCGTTTTAGGTCCGAAAAATTAAATTTCAAAATGTTTATTTTGAATAAAACATTTTTTTTAATTGTAGAAAATGTTTTGTAATGTTTATAAAAATGTTTACAATATTTTATAAAAGTTTAAGGTTGAATAAAAATTTTCTTTGATCATAAAATGCATTAAGCATTTATTTATTCATACATTTAAGTGATATAATTATCGAAATGAAAATTTACTACTAATTACTTGTTTACGTTTAATTTTACATTGAATTTTTTATATTTTGTGATTATCAAAACGTAAAGATGTGAAAAATATTAATAATGTTTTAGGCATTATATTTTATCAACATTATCTTGAAAGGTTGGTTAAGTATTTACAAGTTTTAAGCAAGAAAGATCAAGCTTAGGGTTTCGATTTGGGTTTAGTTTCATTTGGAGTTTTGATCTTATTTTTCTTCTCCATCTTGCATTCTCTTAAGGTCTTCTAAACTCAATCTTGTCAATACTTTATTTACATATTATACATCTTGTTGTCTCGTTTATCACCACCTAGCTTTTATTTTCATATGTTATAAAATGAAATGGATATATTATCATAAGGACATAAATATTGGACAATCATTTTGGACATGACTAGAAGGACTCTAAGTACGTAAAACAACATGTTACAAGGTTACCTAGAAGGTTTGTACAAAAATAAACAAGTTATAGATTTATAAAACACATTTTATAAACTATAAAACCTAAGGGGTTGTTTTGAAATTTTCTATTAAGATCCAAATTTTTATAAATTCAGGACATGTTGTTATATGATAGTACATTTCACAAGGATCGTGAGCATATAAAGAACATGAAAAACCGAGTTATAACGAAGAAGTTATGCTAGTTACGAGATTAGTATAATTAAATGACTAAAGGTGTGTTTATAAAACTTATGTTATAAAAACTAAGATAAAACCAAATCTGATAAAAATGTATACTTATTTTTATAATAATAGTACATGTCATAAGGATTTTAAGCATATAAGAAACTAGCAAAACGAAGCTATAACGAAGGAGATACACTATTCGCAAGATTTAAGTTTATAAAAATACTTTTATAAACTATTTTGAAATACTGATTTAACACAGCCACTTATAAAAATAGTAGACATTTTATAAACATAATTCATCTCGCCACGAATTCATACATATCAAGAACGCTAAAAACGGAGTTAAAACGAGTAAGATACGACGTTTCAAAGTTATCGAACATTATATATAAAAGCTGAAAAACTGTAAATGTTTCCGCGGCTACTGAAACAGTATTTTGAGGGCTTTCGAGCCCGATTCGGCCAAAATATAAAACTACAAAGTTGCTCGTAACGACATTTTATATAAACCTGTCGATTTTCATAATTTTCGGATGTATAGTTTGTAAAGTAGACACTTATCCTGACATGAATAGTGTTGGTTCGTTTTTAATAAAAAATTTGCGAAACATTTTAGAATCATTTAGATAATATATATACGAGTTTTAACTTTATAAATATTATTTTACAAGACGATTAAACTACTTATGCGATAACATTATACGAATAATAGAAACGTTAAATCAAGTGTTTTTAATAAATATATAAAATTTTGGTCAAGTATACTATTTTTGCAAATACGAATACATGGACATTTATTTTTCAAGATATAAATTTATATTGTTTAATTTTATAAATTAAACAAAGAGTTTTAGATGGTGATGAAAGGCTATAACTTGCGATGCCGCATTATATTAAATGCATTATACTCATACGACCTATATTTAATTAGGTTGCATTCCGTCTTTATCGTGACGCATTTTCTGTTATACCTTGATCATTCATTCACTCAAGGTGAGTTCATAGCCCCATTTCTATCTACTTGCTTTACAAACTCTACGAGGTGGAATTACATGCTTGTTTTACTATGGACACAAGTGTTTTAAATTGTATGATATCCAGATTATTGCCTGAATATTATTGCCTAAGTTACCGCATTGCCATCTAAGTCCCTACCAAATCATGAACCGTTAATTGCTAATATAGTGAGCGCAAGTGTTGTGGATAGATCTATTGGGACTGACAATCCGCACCTGGAATTTCTGGTCACAAGTTGGCCATGGTGCATTTATCATTTAGAGGAACTTATAGGCTGTTTGGCAGACACCCTATATTTATTTTGGGGCACTGTCAGTTAAGGTTTCGGTGTCATGAGTTTAGTGCAATAATACCTGTTTTGGACTACTGAACTTGTTTCATAGTCTATCGTTACTTAAATCTTGTGGTCCACTCTTTTACTGATAAACCTATGAATTCACTCAATCATTGTGTTGACTTTTAGCATGTTTAATTTCAGGTCCTAAGGTGTGATTTCTGAAGGGGAGCTGCGGGGATATCATGAAGATGGATTCTCACTCAACAAGAGTGGCTTGGTTCTGAGGCAACAATAAACCAAGGTTTCATTTCTCCAATTTCATTCTAGCTTAATTTTAGCTTATAACATTTGCTTATTGACTTTCCATTCCTGTTCAAATCTTTGCAAACATGTTAGTTTAGACCTGTTATTTAGCTGTTTTAAGTCTTCATTAGATAAAACTTGAGTAATCTTAGTTTCTCTTTTAAAACTGTCATTTAAGTATTAACAAGCTAAGAGAGTAAGTAGCTTATTTCTTCTAATAAGCTGTAGGTTTAAGTGTTCATTTAGCTTAATTAGATGAATATTAGTAAGAGTAGATAAAAGGTTTTAGTAGCTTTAGTTTTAAAATAGATTTTTAAGTACAATCTAGCTTGGACAGAATTTCTTAAGGGGTGTTTGGGATAACATTCAAAACGGGTAAAAATGGTTTTAAACATGGGTTGAGGTAACTTAGTTTGATTAAGCTTAAGTTTTAAGCTTGTATTTAGCTGTTTTCAAAAGTTCCTAGGCTTTAAAATTGTTTTCCAAGGTTTTCTAAAACCATTTTAGA
Source organism: Tanacetum coccineum (assembly GCA_026074375.1). Lineage (NCBI taxonomy): Eukaryota > Viridiplantae > Streptophyta > Magnoliopsida > Asterales > Asteraceae > Tanacetum > Tanacetum coccineum. Next base: position 53,083 of record BQNB010013231.1, on the reverse strand, counting down.
AACTGTGAGATTTTTAAGATACCACAAGTGCTTATTTGGTTAAGCACTTGTGGGTTTGAGTTTGAGCATCAAAAAAGTGTGTGGTTTGTGGTGTTAAAGGAGCTGTAACAAGCTCCTTTGTCTTTTGACTTTTTGTAAGTCAAGAGAAATCACCAAGTTCTTTTTATGAAAACAGGTTATTAAACCCCAAAATACCTTTTTCACCTACAAAACTTTCGCAAAGGTAAAAAAAATGGTTTTTAAAGGCTGAAAATTAGTGCACAAGCCCATTTGCTAGAATACTCCATCTGTTTGAGCTTTTTTATGATTTAGAGCTTATTGACAGCTTTTATTAAAGCTGTCAGTATAAGCCACTTTAGGTTTTAAGCTTAAATCTCCACTGGTGCAAAGGGGAGATTTTAGCCCCTTTTTCTTTGTCTTTTTAGTGTTCTTAAGCCCAAGTTTTTGGCTTATTTTAAGAGCTTATAGGCTCTTCTATAAGCCTCTTAAGTTTCAGCTCTTAAAAGGCTTATTTGATTGGCTTATTTTTAAGTCCAAACTTGCCTCTTGACTGTTTTGCTAGCCTAGGTGTAGGATTGCTTATTTTCCTTTTCTGTCTTATTGAGCTTACTTAATAAGCTCAAATTGGACTATAGTAGTTATTATAGAATTGATTAATTAGTTGTTAAGCTTGTTTTACCCCTTTTTTCTGCTTGTTTGTCTAAATGCCTTAGTTTTGAAATTTTAGCCTTTAAGCTCTAAATTTAGTTTTTGTCAAGCATAAGCTCTTAACAGTCTTATTTAGCCTTGAGCTTTAAGCTATTTTAAGTGATTTAGATTAGTTTTGCTACTTTTGCTTTTTTAGTGCCTTTACTTTGCTTTTTGACTCAAGATCTAAAAGACTTAGTTTTTTTTTTTGCCTTTAATCCCTTTTAAGCCAATACTTGCCACCTAATAAGCTTATTTTTATAACTTATTTAGTGCTGTTCGTTAAAAAGTTTGTAGAAGACTAAGTTGTTAAGCCCCACGAGTTAACAACTTTGCCTTCTTTGAGTTGCGATAGAAAAAAAAAAAGGGGGGAAAGACAATTGGTCGGGGTGAGAAGACTCGAAACCGTGATCAATCGATACAGTCCGCTTTAACACACAACCCTAACATGGCCCTTGGGGTCTTTTTCGTTAATGACTCAAGGGCTTAGTAATTTTAAGGGGTTTTGAGCTTTTAAGCTTATAGGCTGAAAACAGCTTATTTCGGGCTATTCCTTATAGCCTATTTAGTGTTTCTTATTTTTTTGTAGGTAATAGTCATTAGTGTCTAGTAATTTTTTGTAAATTTTTCAGAATTTGTCGAAGTATTTAATATTTTTGATTATTTTAATTTCGTTAAAAGTTTATTTATTTCATAAAAAAATACAAAAATTATCACCCTCAAAAAATATTTTGCTGTTTTAGAAAATTTTCTTTTTGTCATTAGTTTGTAGGAAAATACAAAAATTTTCGTCTTAGGGTCTTTTTTACAACTTTTCCTTTTTAAAGAAACGGTCCGGGTGCGGGGATTTTTGTTTTGACTGTTTTTTTGGTCAAACGAACTCCGTTTTCGGTTAGTCTTTTTTCATTCTTCGTTAATTTAGGTCCCTAGAGTAGTTTAGAGGTAAAAATTTTCTTCGTAGGGTATTTTTAAAAAGATTTTTGGACTTTTCCCCCTTGTTCGGGATTCGGGCTCTCGTTTTATAGTTTAATTTCGTACATTCTAGGTTTTCCTTTAACGTTTTTGTTTGTTAGTGTTTAATTTGACTTTTCCACACTCCAATCCTATTCTCTCCTTCAACTCCAATCTTCGATTGTCTCGATTCCTCCAGTCCAGCCTCGTTGGGGAATAAACGAACCCGGCGGGAAACACTTTATACTACTTCTCGGTTTTATTGTTCTCTTTTTAGACTAATCTTACTATTTAAATTTTATATTTTTTTAATATTATATATATTTTAAGGTGAAAGCCGACTATAGTTCGTTTGATCAATTGTTTTGAAAATTGTGTAATATTTTATTTAAAAAAAAAAACATTAAAAAAATACAAAAATATTTTTCATTTTCTTTTATTAGTATAATTATCATAAAAAAACAAAAGAAAAAAACAAAAAATATAAAAACATTGTCCATAAAAAGAAATAAAATTCACAAATTGGTAAAATACCAAAATATAATATTCTCAACTGAGGTATTATCATAATAACTTCCTGTGAACTTATTGGTCCCAACTCGAACAAAAGATTTATAAACTTGCCTTTTGTGTCTCTTAGGCGTACGGCTCACCTTGAAAAAGTTAAACAAAACTATTTAACGTGGGCTTTAAGGAAGGTTGTTTTTTTTTTTATTTTGGAACTACGACCCGAATGGAGAAATAAGCTTCGCGTTATTATACTCTCCGCTCACATGTGAGTTTATTTTTTAGAGCTACCGTGAAAGGTGAGTTAGATTATTTTGGTTTAAGTGTCTTATCTCATTGTCCGTTTAAAATCAATTGTGAAAAAATCCTTTGAATACCAAAAAATTAGTGTAAATTTTCTTTTTGTATTTCTATTTTGTGGCATGCGCATCGATCTCAAGCCGTATTTCAGTTCTAGAAACCTCTCGTCGTAGCTTTTTTTTTTTGTTGAATACATTAATCTTGAGAAACCTGATTATCCTCCCATATTACGATGGCTGCTAATAGTTACTATGTTGCGCAATTGCTTCGAAGCACCCACCGAGGGGTACGAGGATGAGATCGTTATTTCCGGAAAATCACCGAGGAATAACATTTGAGAATCAGCATGGTCTTCGACATCTTGTCCAAAAACAGAGCTATTATTTTGGGAAATGATAAAGGAAGACCCACATGCTCACATCCGTTATTTCAACAAGATCACTCTACAATGATGATTCCGAAGTACCAATTACGTTTTTTTCGGTTTTTTTAAAAACTTATGCTTTTCCCGTTTTCTCTCGAAGGGCAGCCCGGATATGGCTTGAAAAAGTAACCCCCTCGGTCGATTGAAACATGGGAGATCTTGTGTTTCGAAAATTTATTAACAAAATTTTCTCTCCCTCTAAAACGAAAAAATCTCAGAAATGAATCACGGTGATTTCAGCAAAATTTGATTTGTGACGTTTTATGAGGGCTTGGGATCGTTTCAATTGATTCTTTTAAGGGGATTGCCCTCATCACGGGTTTTCAGAAATGCATCAACTCGATACATTATATAATTTGCCCTACTCAAATGATCAAGATTCATTGAACTATGTGCTAGGTGGTAACTTCTTAGACGAAATGCCTCGAGATCTGTTTTAAAAAGTCATCGAGAGAAAGTCTAAGGTACGTCAATCCAGATACAAAGTTGTTGTAGGCTAAAATGAGTACAAGCTCTTCCACCCCCAGCAGTCTCATCTGATGTTGCTGAACTCAAGACATGGGTTCGGGCATTGATTCTCGACAGAAAGAACCAAACCCCAGCTTCCGCCCCCCGTAATAAGCATTGAACAAGTTGTGAACGTGTGGGGGAAGTCATGTCTTATTCCAAAATTGTACAAGCACACTAATAGCAACATTTACCATGGACAATATCATAGTGTATGCTGTCCCAAGCCGCTTGATGCGGCCAATTTCAAACCATAAGCTAATTCTGGTTATCGGACCCCCGATGGTCTCAAATCAAATTCGAACTCCTGGTTTTCCTACCCATTCAGTGTCCTCATGCAAATAGTCAAAACAATTTCATCGAGAGGCTATAACTTCAATCAAAAACTGAGGAAACAATTTCAACCAAGGTCAGTTTATCGACCTCGGTTAATCAACAGTTGTCATCAAGGACCCTTGCTCATCAGTCACACGGTGTGTGTGTCAAAACAGATTTTGAAAGATTTGTCACAGCCAATGATGCAGTGTTGAGAACATTGCAAAACCAAGGTCAAAACTGCAATCCCATTATGGCAAATTTGACTGTTATGCTTTCATAATTTGTTTATGCTAATACTAGCTTCTACTTCGGTTCTGGAACTTTCCTGGTAACATGTTACCAACCAATGGAAGATTTAAAAGTATCACTACCCGAAGTGGTGTTACCATCCAATGACGAAAGCAGGTAAAATGACACGTCGTGACAAAGGACACGATGCCTCCTCGATAATAACGGAAGACCGGAAGACGTCAACCTCTGTTGTTCAAATTCTGTTCGTTAATCCAAATCTTGAGCCATGTTGCTCTGTTGTTGCTCTGTTGTTACTCCGTTCCTAAAAGCATAATCCCCATTTCATCAAGAGAAAGATGAAAGGCGCAAGGAAAAGCTAACGACCAAATCGAGAAAATTCTATGTATTCTTAGAGATTTAAGTTTCGAGACTTTAGCTTTTTACCGATGCCTTGATGCTCATGCCTAAATTTGGCGTCAACTTTAAAAACTTTGATTGAAACAAAGAAATATTGAGCCGAATTGGCAAGACAAGAACTCCATTGAATGAGAACTGTTCAGCACGGTATCCTCAACAAGTACCAAAGAAACTGGAGACCATTGCCGATTTTGATTCCATGTGATTTACGGGGATTACTCATGACACGCATTGGCGATCTTGGTGCGTGCATTAATCTCATGCCTTATTCTGTATGGAACAATTATCTCTTCTGAATGACTCCGAACTTGCATGACATTAGAACTAGCTGACCGTTCGATCACTAAAACCGATCGGTATTGCTGAAGGATGTCTTTGTAAAGGTGGGGAAAAATTTCATATTTTCAGCTGACTTCGTAGTTGTTGATTTTGAACCAAGACACCCGAAGTACCTTTAATTCTCGCGGCGATGTTTCTTGAAAAACCTAATGTCTTGTTTGATAGATGTTTATGAAGGTGAGATTACCCTTCGTGTTGGCAAGGAGGCCATCACCTTCTATCTGGGACCAACTTTAAGATACACAATGATTACAACCATAGTCGGTCAACAAATCGACGTCATTGATATGGCTTTGTGATGAGTATCTAAAGTGGTCCTAGGATTTTCAAAAGTTGATCGCTGAGTGGCAATCCCACTCCATATTCTGAGCCTATTGTTTCTACTGCTTCTCCAACTCTCACTCCTTTTGGGGACAGTGATTTTCTTTTATTTGAAGAAGCAGATTCATTTCTTGCTCTAGAAGATGATCCAACTTCATCTGAAGTTGATCCAACTTATCAGGATCCTGAGGGGGATATCCTGCTTCTAGAAGCAATTTTGAACAGTGAACCACCCCCCCCTCCCAAATCTAGAACAATATCTGCCTTGAAAGTTAGGAAAGAACTCAAACTTTTGTGAAGCTTAAACCGTTTAAAAACTTCGTTGTGACCTACCGAGGTTGAATAAGGAGCACTGCCACCCATCTTGAATACGCTTTTTTAGAAGGTGAGACAAGTTGCCTGTCATAATTGCTAAAGACTGAAAAGATGAGAAAAGGCAAGCTTTCCTGAAGGTTCCAAGATCCCTAAAGACGAGCCATCGCTTGGAAACTCTCTGATATAAAGGGTGTTTGTTAGCCCAGAATTTTGTACTCACAAAATTTAATGGAAGAGGATCGAACCATTGTGCAAGTCAGAGAAGGGGTAACCCAAAAATTCAACGAATTATCAAGAAGGAGGTTTGAAAAAATCCTTGACGCTGGATTGATTTACATCATCTCTGACAGCCCTTGGGTAAGCCCTTTGGTACACTGTGTACATAAGAAAGGAGTATGACGTCATCACATATGTGAGAATGAATGATTCTACTCGATTGGTCACGGGATGGCGAGTATGTATTGATTACAGAAAACTTAATGAAGCCACCCAGAAAGATCACTTCCCATTGCCCTTCATGGACCAAATGCTCGAAAGACTAGCAGGAAACGAATACTACTGTTTCCTCGATGGCTTCTCGGGTTATTTTCAGATCCCAAATTTTCAAAAGATCAGGAAAAAGACAACTTTACTTGCCCTACGGAAATTTTCGTATCGGTCGCATGCCTTTTTGGGCTATGCAATGCTCCTGGCACGTTCCAAAGATGTATGATGGCAATCTTCCACGATATGATTGAAAAAACGATGGAAGTATTTATGGATGACTTTTCGGTCTTCGGGGACTCTTTCTCTACATTGCCTTATCCCAATTAGAAAAGATGTTGGAAGCGGTGTGAAGGACACAATTTGGTCTTTTAAACGGGGGAGAAAAGAGGCCATTTTTATGGTGAAGGAGGATTATTCTCGGACACAAAAGCTCTAAGTCCGGGAATTGAGGTTTGATAGAGTATATGAAGTAATAGCTAAACCCTCATCGACTTCTGTCAAAGGTGTCCGTATTTATAGTTTCCTTGGGCATGCCAAGTTTTTTACCGACGGGCTTCATTCTAGGGACTTCTCAATAATTGCCCGTCCTTATGACTCATTTGCTTGAAAAGTAGGACTCCATTTTTCTTCTCTGAAGAGTGTATCGATTTCTTTATACACTTAAAAGACCTATTAATAAAACTAAAAAAGCCAAAAATTGACTGAGGCTCGATCTTTAATTGCTCACCGATGGGACTTTGCCCTCTTGACTGATGTGCTGATGCTGCGACTCTTCGCCTATTGGGGCAGTCCTCAGGTCAAGGAAAAAAACCTGCATTTTCAACCTATACAATATGCTAGCCAAGACATGAACGAGGACTCAAACTCATTTACACTACGTCAGAAAAGGAATTACTTGCCGTTAGTGTATGCCTTTGAGAAATTCATTCTATCTTGTATGTCCAAAAGATATTGTATACTGACCATTTCTGCCAGCAATGTATTTCCTCTTTGGCAAGAAGATGTTAAGGCAAGACCATTGCGGTGGATCCTATTGCTCCAAGAATTTGATATTGAAAATTCGAGAAAAAAGGTGCTGAAAATCTCGCCGCCGATCATTGTCCAGCTTGAAAATCTCATCAAGACCAAACTCGGGAGAACAAGAAATCAATGAAGCATTTCCTCTCGAATCTCTTGTTATGTTGCTCTTCAAGATTCAAAGTACCCCATGGTTTGCAGATTTTTACAATTACCATGCGGAGAAATTCGTTATTCAAGGAATGACATCCCAACAAAAAAAATAAATTCTTCAAGGATGTCAAGCATTTATTTCTGGGATGATCCACTGTTTCCGGTTTATAAACTGTGTTGACCAATTGATCAGACGTTATTTGTGTTTGCTGGGCAAGAAGCTTTATGACTTTCTCAAAGTGCCACAGAGGCCTACTGGGGGTACACTATGGTGCATTACAACAGAGAAGAGCGGTCTTTGACTCAGGATTTATTGGCCTGCCCCCTTCGACTAAGGATGCCCATGACTTTTGTCATCCCGTTGTGTCATTTGTCAGTCATGGAACAAAATTACGCAACTACGTGATTGAGATGCCCAAACTTCCATCCAACGTTTGAGAAATCTTTGACTTTGGGGGGCATGGATTTATGGGGCTTCCATCTTCAAGAGGGAACAGAGTAATACTCGGGCTGTTGACTACTTGTCAAAAATTGGTTGAAGCAAAAGCGCTCCCACCAATTGGTGCCGAGTTGTTGCAAATCTTTTAAAAAAACTCTCTTTTCTCGATTTGTGCCCCCGGAGCTATATAAGTGATCGCGGAACACATTTTTCGCAATGGACCAGTTTACAATGGTCATTGCTTTAAGTTTGGAGGTCACTACGTCTCTCCACCGCATTTTCTCCCACAAACGAGTGGGCAAGATAGAGGTGTCAAATCGCTGTGTTTTTAAAAGCGTATTATTGAGAGGAACGTGGGAGGAAAAATCGGTGCTCCTAGTCGGTCAAACTAGATGGATGCTTTATGGGCCTTCTCGCACAGCTTACAAAAACACCCATCGGGTTTACTCCATTAAGCTAGTGTATGGGATGGCATGTAACTACCAATCTAGGTTAGGAGCACCCAAAGCCTATGGGGCCTCAAGGCATTACAAATTTGATGTTCAAACTGCGGGTGATCACAGGAAAGTTCAACTGAATGAACTAAATGAACATTCGTGATCAAGCCTACGAAAACCTTTTGATTCTATAAAGAGAAAACCAAGGAGGATACACGATGCTATAAGATCAAAACTGCGTTTTCAACTGTTGGTGATCGTGTTCTCCTTTTAAACTCTAGGACTTTTTTTTAAAAAAGAGGTTTCTCGGTGTATATTAAATCCCGTTGGTCTGGACCTTTCACTGTGAACCAAGTTTTTCCCAATATGGGCACTGTCGGAGTTATTCTCAAAAACTCGGGCCAACTTTAAAGTTGTATTGGTCATCGTATAAAAAACACTTACTTTGGAGGGGACATACCCAAACTGAGGTAGTCCCAGATCTTAGACGTTCCCAATGGACCAGTAAATTCGAGGGATGGGTCAAAGCGTCAGGGACCTAAACCAGCGCTTCGTGGGAGGCACCCCATAATGTTATCAGTAGTAGTAATAAATAAGTGTTTTTGTGTGAGAAGGTTTACATTTTCCATTACCCGTATTTTGTCCATGTTTTGTGTGCTTTGTATTGTATGTCCAGGATTTCCCGGATTGTGAAGACTCTCGTGCTTGCAGTATCCACAAGAGTTTCACATCCTCAGCTTCATTTTGGGAATCCAGTATCCAAATCTAATCGACTAACGTTTTATCTTTTGGCACACTTCATAAACGGCCTTAGATTTACGTAGGTACCCCTTTGAAACATCGAGGACGATGTTTAGTTCTAGTATGGGGGGGATCTTCGATTTGATTTTTGCCTGCAGTCGTTGTTATCACGTAATCCCGTTTTACCACCAAATTTTTGCAAAAAAATACCAAAAAAAAAAAAATTGAAAAATTTAAAAATTTTCAAAAATAAAATAAGTGTTTTGTCACAGTTTTGACTTTCCTAATGGGTAGAATGAGAATAATTTTTGACTCGATCGGGCGTGTTGAGCCCTAGCTAGTTCCTCAACTTACCGCTAAGCTTTCACGAATTCGATTGCTTCGAATTTTAATAAGGTGAAGAACAAGAAGTGATAGAGTTAAATATAAGTTTATGTGCTGAACAAAAACTTATATGAGTAACTTGTGGCTTTTTCTCCCATTAGCTTCTAATCCACCTAATCATACGTGCTCAATTCAATTCAACTAAGTCAATCAATGTTTTTAGAAAAAGCTTCAAATTTGTAACTTGATTCTTTAAAGCGAGATTTTTATGTTCTTAATAATTCGAAAGTTAAAATGCCAAAGAAGCATGAATGAAGTATGAATGCAAAAATGCATGAATATTGAAATTATGCCAATAAAGCATACATTTGATTATATGGAACAAGTAAAAGATGTGTCGTGATATCCCACTCCGCCAACCACGAGGTGGGGGTTCAAACTAAGACATCTTTACTTCTAGGGATTTGGTGTGTTGTGATATCTCACCAGGAAGCGAGGTCTAGGTGAGGGTTCAAACTAAGACACCTATCCTTAGCCATATTAGGAAGAAGGTGTTGATGTGATTTCCCATTACGCTAGCAACGGGGTGGGTTTTCAAACTAAGAACACCGGTCGTTGGTTGTGATATCCTACTAGGGAGCGAGGCCTAGGTAGGTGTTCAAACTAAGCAACGCATTCCTAGCTTTAAGAACTTATGATTATAATGATGAAGATGTTGCAAAAAGTTCTACAGTTAAAATCTCGTTCTTTAAAATCAAGTTACAAGGTCCTAATAAGTTGTTGCTTTGAGTCATGATTCATCTTTGTAAATCACGTCTATGGAATAGTTGATCTATGGTTGAGTGAATGTGTTACACAATTTAAATCTCATATTATTCATGTTGGGAGTTAAAAGTTCACAGTTCAAAAGTACTGAGTGCTTGCATTTAGAACTTATATTGACATAATGTATTCGGTTTAATTGCTTGGTTTGGAGCTAGTGAAAAATCGGGGACGATGAATTTATCCGTCAGGACATCCGTAGATTATTCTATGGGCGTTTCTCATTCTATGATCCCAATGTTGATATAATAAAGGAAGTCAAACAGGAAGTCGAGAAAAGAAAAAGAAAAATCCAAAAATATTAGGGATAGTTAGTGTATGAATAAAAAATGGGAAAAGGGGACTTGTCGAGCTTTTTGATTTTTAGTCCCTTGACGAACACTTTGCTACTTTTCAAAGTTATTAGTCGAGGGGGATTGAGATTCTTAGTTTTCGTAAATGTTTACTTCATAACATTGCGTGAGGACACGGCAATACCTTAGTATGGGGGATTTTGGTATGTGCTTAATTACACATACCTTTTACCTTTAAAAACGAGCTAAAATAACCAAAAACGGACTTAAAATGCCAAATATATGCTTGTTTTGCTAATTGTATTGTGCAGGAACGGATAACTAAGAAAAGGACGAAAAACAAAGCCAAAATGACAAAACCGGACTCGGAATGGAAAAGACTGTGAAAGACAAAGCCAAATCGAAGCCGAAAAGTCAATCAAGTCAAAAAGTCAACAGAAAAGTCAACTGGTCAAAGTCAAAGTCAACCCAAGTCAACCCCGAGGCAAAAAGTCAAAGAAATATAAGTTTAGGGACTGAAATTGTAAATCCCTAAACTTGTATTTTAAAAGAGAAAAGAGAAAAATGAAGACAAGGGCTTAAACTGCCAATCGGCAAAGATATACACAAGGGCCAAAGTGACACCTTCATAACTTGTAACCCAAAGGAGGTGGTGCAAAGGTGTTATTAACCTTTGGGGAACTATTTCTTGCCAAAGTCCCAAAAGTTATAACACCACAAGGACCACGGGTGCAATCCAACATAACACGTTAAGGGACCAACTTTGCCATTTCCTAAAACCTTTGCCCTGTTATCCCTCAAACAACTTTTCCCGCTCGTTTCTTCCCCCCAAAAACAACTCACGGGTTTACAACATCCCACGTTTTACACCTGTAAACCTTCACCACATCTATGGGTAACCATTCCCTCCCTCACTACCTTCCCTTAGTGTAAGATTGCAAGGTTGGGATAATCTACAAATCCCTAAGCTCATATCGACGTACAAGATTGATTATGATGAAATTGAAAAGGGCTAGGATTTGTTTGCTTCTCCCTCTCGCACAACTAACACAAGGAACTCAGATTTTCATAAAGAAGAAGAAGACAGAAGAAAAGAGTAGTAGTTTTTTAGTAATTGTTCAGTTTTGTAATTTTTCGTAATTTAAAGCAATTTTCTTTCAGTTTTTTTAATCAGCTTAAGCACTTGTAGTCGTACTCTTTTGGTTTGTATGTTATATTTTGAGTTAAATAAAACTCAGTTTTAAAGTTTCAAGTGTTTTTTATTTCAAAATTTAAGCCGTTTTACTTTAATAAGCTCTTATAAGCTCATTTGAGCTTATTCCTGTTCATAAGCTCAAATTCAGTTAAATCCTTATTTCAAGTCATTAATTTTTTCATTTTGTTCATTTCACAATTAAAAATGATCACTAGAGGTGATTTGATGCATTTTGGAGGCTTTTGAGGAGTAATAAGCTAATAAAAGCTTATTGAGCTTTTAAGCTCAGGTTTAGAGGCTAAGGAGCCATTAGGTTCAGGTTTTAAGCCACTCACTCAACAAGAGTGGCTTGGTTCTGATTCTGGCAACAATATTAAACCAAGGTTTCATTTCTCCATTTTCATTCTAGCTTAATTTTAGGCTTATAAACATTGCTTATGGACTTTTCCATTCTGTTCAATATCTTTTGCAAAATGTTAGTTAAGACTTGTGATTTAGCTTTTTTTAAGTCCTTCATTAGATTAATACTTGAGTATCTTAGTTTCTCTTTTAAAACTGTCATTTAAGTATTAATAAGCTAAGAGAGTAAGTAGCTTATTTCTTCTAATAAGCTGTAGGTTTAAGTGTTCATTTAGCTTAATTAGATGAATATTAGTAAGAGTAGATAAAAGGTTTTAGTAGCTTTAGTTTTAAAATAGATTTTTAAGTACAATCTAGCTTGGACAGAAGTTCTTAGGGTGTTTGGGATAACTTTCTAAACGGGTTAAAAAATGGTTTTAAACCATCGGTGAGGTAACTTAGTTTGATTAAGCTTAAGTTTTAAGGTTGTATTAAGCTGTTTTTAAAAGTTCCAAGGTTTTAAAATTGTTTTCCAAAGTTTTCTAAAACATTTTAGAAAATTGTTGAGATTTTATGTACCACAAGTGCTTTTTTGTTAGCACTTGTGGGTTTGAGTTTGGAGCATCAAATAGTGGTGTGGTTTGTGGTGGTTAAAAGGAGCGGTATAAAATGTCCTTTGTCTTTGAAATTGGGTAAGTCATAGATTCACCATGTTCTTTTTTGTACAGTTTTAAAAACCCAAAAATGACCTTTTTTCCTACTAAATTATAAGCAAGTAAAAATGGTTTATATAGGCTTTGAAATTTAGTGCACAGCCCATTTGCTAGAATACTCCATCTGTTTGAGCTTATTTTATTGTTTAGAGCTTATTTGACAGCTTTTAATAAGCTGTCAAATAAGCCACTTAGGTTAAGCTTAAATCTCCCCTGGTGCAAAGGGGAGATTTTAAGCCCCTTTTTCTTTGTCATTTAGTGTTCTTAAGCCCAAGTTTCGGCTTATTTTAAGAGCTTATTAGGCTCTTTCTCTACGCCTCTTAAGCTTTCAGCTCTAAAAAGGCTTATTGGATTGGCTTATTATTAAGTCCTAAAACTTGCCTCATAACTGTTTTGGCTAGGCCTAGGTGTAGGATTGCTTATTTTCCTTTTCTGTCTTATTGAGCTTACTTAATAAGCTCAAATTGACTCCTAGTAGCTTATTTAGATAGATTAATTAGATGTTAAGCTTGTTTACCCCTTTTCCTAGCTTGTTTGTCTAAATGCCTTAGTGAAATTTTAGCCTTAAGCTCTCATTTAGTGTCTGTCAAGCATAAGCTCTTCACAGCTTATTTAGCCTTGAGCTTTAAGCCTTTTTAAGCTTATTTAGATTAGTTTAGCTCACTTTAGCTTATTTAGTCCTTAACTTAGCTTATTCGACCTCAAGTTCAAAAAGACTTAGCTTTTTTTTCCTTTAAGCCCCTTTTAAGCCAAACGGCCACTTATATGCTTATTTTTAAACTATTTAGTGCTTTCGTAATTTTTAAACAAGTTGAGAAGACAAAGTTGTTAAGCCCCACGAGCTTAACAACTTTGCTTCTTTGAGTTTTCGAAAAAAAAGGGGAAAGACAATTGGTCCGGGTGAGCAAGACTCGAACCCGTGACCAATCGATACATTCCCCTTTTACACACACTCCTTACCACTGCGCCCTTGGGTCTTTTTCGTTAAAGACTCAAGGGCTTGTTATTTAAAGGGGTTTTGAGCTTTTAAGCTTATAAGCTGAAAACAGCTTATTCGGGCTTATTCCTTAAGCCAATTTCGTGTTTTTATTTTTCGTAGAATAGTCATAGTGTCTAGTATTTTTTGTAAATTTTTCAGAATTTTTCGAAGTCAATTTATTATTTATTATAAATATAATTTCGTTTAAAAGTTTATTTGATTCATAAAAAATACAAAAAATTATCAAAAAATCTTTTGCTTTTTAGAAAATTTTCTTTTGGTCATCTAGTTTGTTAGAAAAATACAAAAGTTTTCGTAGGGTCATTTTTACAACTTTTCCCTTTTTAAAGAACGATCCGGGTGCGGGATTTTGGTTTGACTCGTTTTTGGGTCAAACGAACTCCGTTTTCGGTCTAGTCTTTTTCATTCTTCGTTATTTGTCATAGAGTGTTAGAAGTAAAATTTCTTCATAGGGTTATTTTTAAAAGATTTTAGGTTTTTCCCCCTTTGTTCGGGATTCGGGCTCTCGTTTTCTAGTTTAATTTCGTAATTTCTAGGTTTTTCTTAAACGTTTTTGTTTGTTATTGTTTAATTTGACTTTTCCACACTTCCAATCCAATTCTCTCCTTCAAACTCAAATCTTCGATTGTATCGATTCTCCAGTCCAGCCTCGTTGGGGATAAACGACCCGGGAACACTCTATACTACTTCTCGGTTTTATTGATTCTGCTTTTAGACTATTCTTACTATATATATTTTATATTTTATTATATATTATATATATTTTAAGGTGTAGTTTGGACGGATCAATACCCAACATGGGTTTCAACTTGGTTAATGTTAAGGGTGTGTGGTAGGTTTGGAGAGTAAGGTGATGAGGAAATGTTGTTTTGTTGTTGAGAGAGATGCATGGATTTCCTATATTTTTATCTTATATACGAATCCTCTAACATACAACAACAAAAAAAATTCACACTATATTAAGAGGTTTGATAGGTCTTGTAGTTGATTAAATGTCATCAACTAGGGCTTTCCCTACTTGGAGATAAGTTGATTGTTTTTTGTGTGGAGTTGTCTGTCACTTTGAGGTGGAGCTTGAGTGTAAGTAACATGTGAATTGATAGGTAAGATGGGAGATGGAGGATGTGAGACAACTTGTGGTGATGTGGGAGTGTCCTTAAGGTAAAGATTTGGTAATGCTTGATTGAGGTGATTGTTTTCTTGAGATGGTTCATGTATGAGGAGGTGAGTGGTTTTGGCATTGAGTGTAGGTGAATTGAAGTTACATTGGCTCATTAGATGTGTTACAAGGGTTAGTTTAATTCCTCTAATGGGTCTTTACCTATGTTAACTACCCTAATATGGTTTGGATGTGGGCTTGTTAGGAGATGTCATTGGTGAGGATGATTGTGATGATGATGGTTGAGAATGTATTTATAGTGGTGAAAGGTTTAAATAGAAGATTGAAACATTTTAAAGGATCAAATCCAAGAAATGTTTGTGAATTTAGGGAAACAGTAGCTAAGTCTAGAGGGTATTTGGTCAAAAAGGGATGAAAATACTATTTTACCCGTGACTGTCTAGGCCGGTCCCCTTAATTAGGGGTCGTCCCTTTAAAGATAAGGGGACCGCCCTTTATGAATTTAAGCGGTGGCTCCGCTGCTGTTATTCCCAAATTTTCCGAAAATCTATTTTTCTCAATAATTTAGTGTGAGGCGTTTCTGTTTGGTGGTTAATCTTTGTGAGCAAGTCCATTTTTTTATGGCATTTAATTTTTTTGCACATAGCATTAAGGCATTCAAACATTCTACATATATATGACAAGTTATAGGATAAAACTATTTTACATAATTTTGGCATATAATCATATATGAATTTAAGACCAAAAGAATGAAGAGCATATAAAATAGTAACTAGATATAATGCACAAAGAATTTTTCTTGACACGAGGGTTAAGTTAAAAACGAACCAAACTTTTGTGCAAATACTAGTGTGTGCAAAGTGCGACAAATGTGGAGTAGCGGATTATTTTGACACTAAGACCATGTAAAACCTATGAAATAATCCAATATGTCTTTGATTTTAATTTTGATCAACCAAGAGGTCGAAAATATATATTAGATTATATACTTTTGACAACAAGTAAGAGAACATTATGCATATGACATAATATTTTAGCATATCTCAAAAATATATGAAAACTTGGCTTTTCATGTGCTCTTTAGTTGGTGAGAAAGTCATTTTTAGAAAATAATAGATTGGGACTGTTGTATATATGTATAATGAGATATGCATTTAGATAAAAGAATTTGTAAAATTTTGCTTATAGACTTTTCCCAATCTTATGTTTTTGTGTAAAATAGAAACCTAGACACAGAAGAGAGAAAGAAAAGAAATATTTTAGATCAGTCAAAGCAGGGTGGGTGGTCCTAAAGTATGGCAGTCCCCTTAAAATTAAGGGGGCCCGCCCTTTATGAATTAAGAGAGCCGCCACCTGTTGAGAAAAATTTTCTTAGATTTTTGACAAACAGTTCTTTGATGATTATCATTTCTTTATTATACCGAAAACTTAATCGATTTGGTTCCTTCTTTCTAGACCTAGAGGTAAGTAGTTAAATGGCTCACGTTTAAGTGGTTTAGTTAGAATATCGGCTATGTTGTCTTTCGATGAGACCTTTTCTATAGTGATATTCCCTTTTTGAATATTATCGCGAAGAAAGTGATGGCGAATCTCAATGTGTTTTGTTCGTAAGTGTTGAACGGGATTCTAACTTAAGTCTATAGCCTCTTTGTTATCACACATTATTGGAATGTCGTCTAACCTAACGCCATAGTCTACGAGAGTTTGTTTCATCCATTAGGGTTGTTGACTTGCCCTTTCCGACGTTACATTTATTCGCTCCGGTTGTGGAGATGGCAAGAGCGGTTTGCTTCTTCGAAAACTAAAATGTTAGGCAACATCCCATAAACGTGCAAACACCACTAGTGCTCTTGCGATCTACGTAATCTCCCGCATGATCGATATCCGACTTTTACACTATTGTTTTCTATTGCTAGATCCGCTTAGGATACCATTATCAATAAATGGTAGTGTCTTTAATGTATCGGAAAAGGTACGTTTAACCACTTTAGGTGAGAGGTTTTAGGATTCTTTGAAAGCGTGTACAAAGGCATAACTAAACATGAATATCGGGTCACTTGCGTTAAGTATAATAAAAATACCTATAATGCCTAAATATTAGTTATTATCTTATGGACTCACCTTCTTTGTCTCTCGTGAGTTTTGGTTCCCGTTGAATTGGGGTTTTCATTGGCTTAGAGTATTCTAGTCTAAATTTCTTAAGCATTTCTTAATATATTTTGAGTGATTAAAAATATTTATCATCTAATTGTTTTATTTAAAATCCTAAGAAAATATTAGTTCCCCCATCATACTCATTTCAAACTCATCATGCATGATCTTGGAAAAGTCATCACAAATTTCTTGACAAGTTGATCCGAATATAATGTCGTTGACATATATTTGGACAATAATGAGGTTGGAGTCTTTCTTTTTAGTGAAGAGTGTATTATCTACCATTCCCATGGAGTAATCATGTTTAATAAGAAAGGCTTTTAATCGATCGTACCAAGCTTTTGGGGCTTATTTTAGACATAATAGAGCTTTTTAAGTCTATAGACAATAATTAGGTTTTGCAAAGTCAATGAATCCCGGAGGTTGTGCCACGTAAACCTCCTCCATTGATAAAACCGTTAAGGAATGCATTCTTCACATCATTTGGTATGAATTAAGTCTAGTGCGCAAGCATAAGCTAAAAGTATTCTTATGGACTCTAGTCTAGCTACGGGTACATATGCTTCATCATAATCAATTCCTTCTTGTTGATTATAACCTTGGGCGACTAACCTAGCTTTGTTTCTAGTTACGACGCCATTTTCATCGAGTTTATTTCTATATACCTATTTTGTTCCTATAATGGTCATATCCATAGGATTTGGGACTAGTTCCCAAACATCATTTGTTTTAAATTGGTTTAGTTCCTCTTGCATGGCCATTACCCAAGTTTCCTCTTTTTAATGCCTTATTTATATTTTTAGGTTCTATTGTTGAAATAAAGCAAAAGAAATTGCTTTTGTCTTGAGCTTGCGACCTAAGAGTTCATTGATTTAGATTACCAAGAACGTTTTCTAGGGGATGAGTTAGATCTTTAATATTTACAAATGATTATTTTTCTAATGAAATGTCTTCAAGATCATTGCCTATGGGTTTTGTTTTACTAACCTCAATAGCTTCTTCTTCGACTAACTCATCATCTTCCAATGGTGATGTTTTAGGCGGGGGAGGAGTTTCATTGAAAGTTACATTCAACGACTCTTCAACTTTCATTGTTTGTTTGTTAAGTATTATGTAAGCTTTACTATTTTGCGAATATCCTAGGAAAACACCTTCGTACGACTTTGGGTCGAACTTGGTGAGGTAATCTTTTGTATTAAGAATAAAGCATTTACTTTCGAATACTCTAAAAATGTTATAGGTTTGGTTTCCTACCTTGAACAACTGTATGGAGTTTTCTCCTAAAATACATGATAATTGGAAACTATATTTATTTATAATAGGTTGACGTATAGACCGCCATTTACACCATAAATTTTAAGGAATGGATTGTTCATTATTACATGGTTCTACTCATTTCTTGTTAGAGTGCGATTTTTTCGTTTAATACCCCATTAGATTGTTGGAGATACGAGGAGCTGAAAAAAATTATGGAGGATATCCCATTTTTATTCATCTAATAGTTTTCGAAATTGTACTTCATTATCAAATTCTCGACCATTGATACGTTCATATATTGTTATCAATTGGAACATCCTAATTTGTTTTGGATCATTTTGCTAAATATTTCGAATTTTTCGAAGGCTTAGGGTTTTATTTGCTAAATAAATTCAGTCATGTGAATTCGAGAATAGTCATTATGATTACTAAGGGTTATAACGATTCCCCTCCATAGCTTCGTTTTTATGGCGAAGGGCCAACAAAATCCATGTGATGTAGTTATATTGCATTAGTTGTTGAAACTATATTTTTAGCGTTGTGAATTGTAATGAGCTTGCTTTCCATTTTGCAAGACCACTTTAAAATTGTCGTTTGTATTTAAGTTTGGGTTAGATTTCCGAAACTAATTCTTTAGTTGATAATGATTGAATTAGTTGATATTAGCGTCTATTCTTCTATGCCATAGTGTGGGAGTTTTCGTCTAATGTTGCAAGGCATATTTTTGTCTTACCGGTTATTTCTAGTTTCAGTACATATTTCATCCTTCCTAATTCTTTTACCTATAAACTTTTAGTCTTTGATTATTTCGTATCGGTTGTTCGGTAAATATTACTTTCATTTTATTAATACATATGTGATACATCTAAATTCAAGTTATTGTAAGTTGTATACGTGCTCAATATTTTCAGAATTATTAGGGAGTCTGAGAAAATCGTACCTTTGCCTATGATCTTTACCGCTCAAGTTGCTCCCAAAAAAATTACGTTTCCTTGTTGTAGGCTTATGTATGAAGAAAACAACTTTCGATTACGGTCATGTGTTATTGAGCATCCACTATCTTTAATCACTCATCGGTTTCAAGTTTATTCCTTAATCATATTTCATCGTTGGGCGCTTGAGCTACAAAGGACAATTTTCATCTTTAGTCTTTTTCACTTCATTTCTCCGTTGTCACGCCATGTTCCTCTATAAGAATTCTCTTTGATCGTTGTTTTTTGGCGGCTTTGGGAACATTCTCCAATGAGGTGATTTGGATCACCACATCTAAAATATTTTCTTTCACTTTTACCATAACCATCATTCTACTTTTTTGGAATGTTTTTCTATCGCCTCGTGGTTTCTTAACAATTCTTCTCGTCTCTTGAAGGAATTTCTTGAATTCACTTTACGGCCATAGCTATCTCTATCGTCTTTACTATCGCGGCTTGAGCTTTCTTTATCATTACTTTATTTTTCACCTTTAATGCAAGTGATTACTTTGTTTATTTTCTTGCCTTTGACCGTTTCGAAATTTTCTTTATTACTTCTCATAAACTTTCAAGTTTCCAATTAGTTCGTAAAGAGGTAGGTTGTTAGAGTCTTTGTTCTTCAATCACCGTGACTGTTAGCGTGCCATTTTGGATGTTAATGCCTAAGAAATTTTATAACACAATTCTTGCTAGAAAAAACCTTCATTCAGGGCTTTTTAGACTAGTAATAATAGTGTTAAATTTAGCAAATGCATTATCTATTGACTCCTCTTCTGGAATCATAAATTGTTCATATTGTTGAACAAGAAGATCTATTTTGTTAGCTTTGACTTGATTATTACCTTGATGAGTGATTAACAAAGTATCCTAAATTTCTTTTGCGGGGGTTTGACAC
The DNA here is from genome assembly GCA_026074375.1 of Tanacetum coccineum. Classification (NCBI taxonomy): domain Eukaryota; kingdom Viridiplantae; phylum Streptophyta; class Magnoliopsida; order Asterales; family Asteraceae; genus Tanacetum; species Tanacetum coccineum. The sequence continues at coordinate 33,410 of BQNB010013231.1, read as the reverse complement.
ATAAAAATTCTTGTATTTCTTTACGTGACAAAGCATTATAAATTACCATTTTAGCTTCATTATTTTTTGCATGTTTCTTTTTAAGATCATCGATTTGTTTATGAGCAATGTAACAACTTCATCCTTTTTAGTTTCGGGATTATTTAAAATAGAGAGGAAAAATCACAGTGGTAATAACATGCCAAAGATCTAGATCTTTTGACTTCACATAAGTTTTGAATCTATTTTTCCAATAAATAAATCCATCACTTTCAAATAGTGGTGGTCTTTTCATAGATTGCCTAAATATTTTTCTGATTCCATGAATCGATTCAAGTTTAAAAATACAATTTATTTTAAAAATCTTGTTTGACGTGGCTCTTGATACCAATTGTGGAAAACTAAAAGGGGGGTTGAATAGTTTATCGCTTTTTAATTTAAGGTTTTAAAGTGTTTGTATAAATTCTAGATTCGACTTTATGTGAATTCAACACTTGCATAATATGAACAATATACTTATCTAAACAATTAATAGGATAGTATGAGAAAATAATGTAAGACAAGAGATAAGAGTAAGAACAATCAAACCACAACGCGAGGATTTATAGTGGTTCGGCAACGAAGCACCTCTATCGCACCTCTCAACTCCTCGACAAGACCTAACTCAAGCGTTTTCTTCACTATGTCAACAAGCTCCATTTATGGCAGAGAAAACCTTATACAACTTTCTCTTATCTTGATTTCCGACACTATGTAGATGTTGAGTCTCTAATCTTAGTAGAATCAAATCTACACAAAACTTCACAACTCACTAACACAAACTTTTGCTTCACGACTTGATTCGACTACACAACTTACTTCACCAACTTAGTTTTATTCACACCACTACGTTCACCAATCACTACTATAATCACACCTAATCTAACACTTTACTAGGAAAGATCCAAACCCCCCCCCAAAGAACCAACTATACTTACACACAATCCTCAAGATTAACAAAACTAAACAACTTTATGATTTACAAATGATTTACAAGTTATGATATGGACAGCAATAGATTGCAATACCACACAAAGGTGTAATTCTTCTTCACTTGATGGTAGGAAAGTATTATTCTTCTCTTGCACTTGAGGATTTGATCTTGGATCACTTGTGAAAAAAGCTTTAATGATTAAATGATGAAGGATTTGTAATGAGATATGTTGTGCTGTTTTTTATCTTGAAAAAAATGAGTTGCAAAAGTAGGGTGAGAAAATTAGTAGGGAATAGTCCAGTATTATAGAACATTCTGGAAGGAGTGTCTAATAATAGGCGGTCCCTTTAAATAGCGTGGGGACAGTCCCCTTAAAGATAAGGTGGCCGCCCGTGTATTTAGGGGGCCGCCCATAAAACTAAGGCGCTCCTAGTTTGTCCTTTTGTGTAAGGGTGTATTTTCTAAAACTTTTTTTCTAGTCAGTTTTATGTGTCGAAAAAATTGAATTTTCAAAAATGTTTATTTTGAAATAAAACATTTCTTTTAATTGTAGAAATGTTTTGTAATGTTTATAAAAAATGTTTACAAACCATTTTTAAAAAGAGTTAGGTGTTTAGGTTTGAATAAAATTTCCTTTGATATAAAATGAATTAGCCTTTATTTTATTCATACCTTTAATGTGATTAATTTTCCAAATGAAAATTTACTAACTTGTTTACGTTTAATTTTACATTGAACGTTTTTTAATTTTGTGATTATCAAAACGTAAAGATGTGAAAAATATTAATAATGTTTTTAGGCATTATTTCTATCAACAAGACACTAACTACACATTTCGACAGGAGCTAGTCGTCTTTCGGAGTCATAAGAGTGTATGTCAAGCAATTACTTGTAAAAACTTCTCCCCTAGTTGAAATACATAAGATTGCTTCATTCAGAATTCTAAACAAACATATTAACCTTTATAAGTAGCATTTCCTAAGGTTCATGGCGTGCCAAGTGTGTGGCACTTCTTCATCGTCCATTGTATGCAGCTTATAAGAGCCATTTCGGTACGTAAGCAATAAGAAACACTAGCTAAACTCGATCCGGAGGTCGGGGAGGATTAAACAAGAACTTAGCCATTTTATTTAGAGAGAGAAAAAGGAAAGATATGTATGTGTTTTAGAGAGAGAAAGAACATACACACACACTTTGGTGAAATGATACAAATGAACCCTCTCCCTTTCATGGAAGTATGGAGGTATATATAGGTCAAGACAAGGGAAACTATTCTAACTTAACAATTCTAGTCCCTGCAGGTATTGCCTATTGATAACTCGTGTAATTCCGTATTAGTTAACATATTTAAGGCTAACAATCTTACCCCAATATGTGGACATACAGAATTACTTACAATGTTCCTAACAAGTACAATTACAACACAATAACGACTTCCAAAGTGCTTTCTTCATAGACGCTTTATTGACGAAGTTTCTGAATCAGCTTCCCCCCAAACCAACATCCCTATCTTGAGCATATTCTCAAACTTTGATGTAGCTAGAAAAAACTTCTATTTGTCATTAACGTGCACAACGGAATTTTGTAGAAGTAGAAAACCACATCAAATACTACTGCTACTTTTCATTAGGTCTTGGTGAATATTCGTTCGGGGGTACATGCAAGAAATCAGCAACAATTCCTCTCACGTATGCAGAGATATTCACAAACCAGATTAAGTAATAGTAGTATAAACCTATTCCTCCTTTAAAATTGACATAGTAACATCAAAGTCATCTAAGTCTCGGATGTATACATTTTTGCCCCATGATGGTTTCGAACTCTTGGAAGCATCATTGACGTATATGCACATATACTCGAGAAGTTCTTGTCTCAAGCAAACATCTTGAAAATTTATGAATGACATTGAAGAACTTTGAAAGATTTTACTTAGACTGTGAAGTACCATTAACATTCTGTAGCTTCAAATATCCCGTGAAAATTGCTATACATCTCAACCTTTAAACTCTTTGGCTAACTTACCAACCTCGTATTTTGTCGGCTATTTTTATGATCACTTGGTGAAGTAAACCCGATATACCAAACTTGAAAATGAAATAGAATCCCCTAAATTTGTTACTTAATCTTGCACTGTTGTTGATTCAAGAACGGTGCAAGATTAAATCTATAAGTACTCTATACTCAACCAAAAAAGTATAAGAAGTACAACTCCTCTTTAAATTATCCACATTGACATATGTGTGTGACACTAAGTACTACAATGTAACTCCTTTAAGTGATAGTTATAACCCGTGAGCACTACAATGTAACTCCTTACATTAGGAAATAACTAGATAATCCAAGTTTTAATCATAAGCTGTATACGTTCAAGCAAATCATCAATCGATAGATTGGTTTAAAGAAAAGGGGTAGAAAATAGAAGGAAGTCTCGATGATGAAATAAGTAGACGTCTTCGTGAAATTCAACTTCAATCTCAAATAAGGGATACCAAATCAACTCCGTGCTCACTTGTCATCGTAATTCGAATCTTTAGCCGTTTGTCGTTTTAGTGAATCTTATTCGGATCGTTTTAGTGTTATGTATCGTGTTTGTTGTGTTGTTTTAAGCTTTGAATGATTAACGGTTGATTAAAACACAAACAAGGACTAACAATGCAGTTGAAATCCAAGTTATATGCTTAACGGTTGTTAATTATGAATGTAAGGACCACTAGTGCAACGAAGTTTCAACTAAACGGTTAATTTGTAACAAAAGGACTTAAAGTGAATTAATCTTGAAACATAGGGGCTGCATGTGCCAATTTTTACAACTTGATAATTAATGACAAAGTTCCCTCCAAATTTGGTCTTCTCTTTCGTTTGAAAATATTAAAATGGAACGAATGAAAATTAATTCTCGTGGAGCGGTACGTTTATTATCGGTAATAAATGAATATTCCACGATGATCGAAATGAGTTCACGATCGTAATGGTATAGATTATAAGTCCCGTAGATAACTGACACTCGAAACCAAAAAACCCAAAAATTACTTAAAACACGTAGATCAGTTCCTAATGCTTCTTAGTAGTTCGGTTGACATTTGATTTTGAGTTGTTCGGTTGTCACTAGCTTTTGAGTTGTTCGGTTGACACTAGATTTTGAGTTGTTCGGTTGTCACTAGCTTTTGAGTTGTTCGGTTGACACTAGCTTTTGAGTTGTTCGGTTGACACTAGCTTTTGAGTTGTTCGGTTATCACTAGCTTTTGAGTTGTTCGGTTGTCACACCAAGCCAACAAGTACTATCGTCCGTTCATCTTGTCTTTTGCGTAACCAACAAACACATAAGCTAAACAATTGGATCGGGTTCCATTGTTTTCTTTTGTCCAAACCGGTAAGGACCACAAAGATAATAAGCAAAGACAACAAAAATAAGCTTCGAATAAGCTTGAAATTAAGCTGACAAATAAGCTTGAAAAACTTTTAGGACGAAAAGATTTCCCAACGAAATAAGCCACGAAAAGCACCACTAATAAGCTATAACTTGAAGGCTTTGATCTTAGAAAACTAATAACAAGGAAATAATCCCGTGACCAAAATAAGCTTGAAATAAGCTTGAAGAAGCTGTTGAGACCACAATATAAGCCACAAAAATAAACAAAAAAATTATTACAATAAGCTAGTAACAACTGTGAGCCGTGACCTAAGGTTTTAATACAAAAAAATAGCTAACAATCCTAAAAATCTTAGAAAAATAAGTCGACACCAATGAGGGCTCCAAATAAAGAAAAGATAAGAAAACTTGATTAAACTGTTACAGCCCAATAAGCCCACGAAATGTTTAACAGATTTGCAAACATATGGATTTTAACACAAAATATGAATTTTTGAATCAAATGAGCACTAAGAAGAAAAAGAAAGAAAAAATAAGCAGAATCCAAAAATCTTGAAAAAGCTTACAACAATAAAACCACAAACACAACACACACGAATACAATACACCACCGGTTAGCTCTGGTACCAATTGTAAGCAATAAGAAACACTAGCTAAACTCGATCCGGAGGTCGGGGAGGATTAAACAAGAACTTAGCCATTTTATTTAGAGATAGAAAAAAAGGAAAGATGTGTATGTGTTTTAGAGAGAGAAAGAACACACACACACACACTTTGGTGAAATGATAAAAATGAATCCTCTCCCCTCCATGGAAGTATGGAGGTGGTATATATAAGTCAAGATAAGGGAAACTATTCTAACTTAAATTCTAGTCCTTGCAGGTCTTGCCTATTGATAACTAGTGTAATTCTGTATTAGTCAGTATATTTTAAGGCTAACACGATATGCTTTCATCACTCAATAAGGGCATTCCCAGGTTGACATGGATTTCCTTGATCTTTTCCCCTAATGGATTCATTTTTTGGTACACAAACTCTTCGGCCTTAAATGACAATGGCCAGGCCCTCTGGTTGTAATATTGTTCCATCTTAGACTTGTATTTGGCTTCTCGGATAGCCGCCACCTCTCTCATATCTTGTAACAAATCTAGGCTCAAACAAGCTCTTCTTTATTGTTGTATTCTCTCACCATCATGGTCATGTGAGTCGGCATACCTATCTCAACTGGAATGATAACTTCACTTTTGTATGTAAGGTTGAAGGGGGTTTCACCATTGATTTGTTTTAGAGATGTTCGATGAGCCCGTAATACATTTGGAAACTCGTCCATCCATCTGTACCTATTGTCTCCTAATCCTGATTTAAGTCCCTTGATCAAACTCTTGTTAGCCCTTTCAACTACACCTTGCTGGAATCGTGTGCTACGACGGTTGTTGTTCATTTTCTTGTTATTTAGCTTTTTGCACCAAAAATTTGAGTGGGTCAAGAAGATAAACTGTGTTCGGTTGTCCATAACAATTACACTTGGATAAGCCAAGCCTATGACTGCGTGGTTTACTCCTTTTAATATATAAATTTAAATTAATATAAAATATAACAGGATCAAAATTCACAAAAATTCATAAACCGGTTGTTGTAAGGATTTGTTTTAGAATATTTTCGGGTCGTTATGTGCCCCAACGGAGGCCTTGAATGGAAAATCGAAAAAAATGACGAATTGATGATCGATGTTTGAATATGACAAGGATATGATTGGGCACTAAACCTAATAAGCAAATGCACAAAAAGATAAGCAAGGAAAATAAGCTAGAGCAGGCATAAAGGCTATGAATGGTAAAATCACTTAAAACTTTTTATATAGATCAAATAGCTCAATTAAGCTCAAGACAAAACAAAATAAGCTAGGACTAACTCTACAATAGGAAATTCGGCAAGCAATTTAAACTAGTTAAGCAGGAGAACTCGCTGAGTACTAAAACTCAGTACTAACAGTATTAACTATCAGTACTAACTTGGAGTTAGTACTGCTAGCTTTGAGTTAGTACTGCTAGCTTTAACAAAACACAATGAAACAAGAAATAAGCAAATAGGCTAAAATAGATATTTAACTACCCCTAATAAGCACTCAGGTATAAGGAATAAGCAACCCTAGATAAACTAAAATGACAAATAAGCTAAAAAGCTACAAACTGATAAACTATTAAAATTGCTTTGAAAAGGACGAATAAGCTTAAATATAGCTCTACTTGATGACCGTAACGTAAATGGGCTTTATCACTCTAAAAAGCTAAAGGAAAACTTAAATAAGAATGAATTAATAACTAATAAGCAATAAGGAACTAACAGTACTAACTGTTTTAACTAACAGTACTAACTTGGAGTTAGTTACTGCTAGCTTTTGTGTTAGTACTGCTAGCTTTATAAATCCCTAATAAGAGTACTAGCAGTGTACTAAAACTTTGGGTTTAGTAATGATGGTTCAATATATCTCCTTAAAGTTTCAAAAATTCTCCTTTTTTTTTCTTTTTATTTTAAGCTGATTTGGTCCTAAATTGTTAAAGACAGATTATCAAATAACAAAATAAGACACTTATAAGCAGACTTCCATCAAGAATAAGCACTTAAATAAGCTAAATTCAATCTAACAGTATTAACTAAACATACTACCAGTAGCAACTAAGAAAGTGACACTGACTATTTTCAAACTAAACCATAACTAAGCAAGTATAAGCTCTAGACATCTGATAAAGCATAAATAAGCATATACTAGGTAAACTAAATAAGCACTAATAAGTAGTTTACAGTAAATAAGAAAAATAAGAAAATGAGAGACTTACAACACCTTTGCTCAAAACAGGGTTAAAAAAATTCTACAAGGCTTTAGGCTTGGTAAAATAGCTAGTAGTGTCCATAAGCCCATCCAGTACTGGCTTATCATCCATAGGGCTTTTTGGTATATTTGGTGTGTGAATTCGTTTGTTACTTTACTTAAATTCTTATTATTTGTGTTAAAAACAAATGACTTATATGATTTTATAAGACTTAAAAGATATTAAGTAAAGCCGTTAACAAAGGGAATACAGAGAATCAAGAATTGACTTAAAAAACTCCAAATTTGCATTAAGACGAAAATTAAAGAGTTACAGACTTGTGGGAAAGAGTAAATTGATAAAGATAAGCTTAAAATTTAAACTAAGAAAAGTCAATCAAAATAAAAACTACTTTTTTTACTTGGGTTACAATTGGGCCCTATTTATTATAAAACGAATTAAGCGTATGGTTTCTTGGGTCTTTCTTCTTTCTTCTTCTGTGTTTCTTTGTTGAGACAAAAACCCAAGTGTGCTTGTTGTGTGAGGTGATTCTAAAACAAATCACAGCCTTCAATTTCTTTTGTGCTTCTTTTGAGTCAATCACAGCCATCGAAAAGCTTGGAAAGTGGTGAGGGATTGCCAACATGGCAATTATAAAGCTGGGGGAGGTAGTGGAGGAGGGGGAAATGTTTTATCCTCTGAATTTTTCATGGTTGCAGGATAAAAGGGGAGAAGAGAACCCGTGATTGGTTCTTGGGTTCTGTTGGGCGGGAAAAATGGTTTTGGGTAAGTTGGCAGCTTTGGCCCCTCAAGTTATACTTTGACCAATTTCCAATTTCAGCCATTGTCTTCTTATTCTTGTAATACAACTTGAGGTTTGGCAATTTTAGTCCCTTAAGTTGTATTTTCTTCACTTGGTTGACTTTTTGACTTTGGCTTCGATTTGACTTTGTCTTTTCCATTCCGTGCTCGGTTTTGTCCGTTTTGCTTTCTTTTTGTCCTTTTCTTGAATATCCGTTTTCTGCACAATACAAATGCAAAACATACAAATATAGTGTATTTTTGGTACGTTTTTAATCATTTAATTCCATTTTTAATGGAAAATGGTATGTGTAATTAAGCATATACCAGGCATGATCTACTTTATGATCATGCAAAGGCATGTGTATATTTTGCTACACAACCCGTGCTTTCTCCATAAAATAAGTGTACGTGTCAGTGCATTTATTTTTCAAAAGAAGAGAAATCTTCTATAACCCGAACAATTTTCTTAAAAATATTGATTTTTCTAAATCATGTTTGGGTTAATCAATTTGAAAAAGTGTTCAAATTAAATCAGAATTAGTTTTCCACATCAAAAACATATTTTCACAAAAAATTCGACCACTCAAAAAAATTCAATAGATCTTTAAATAGAACACGGGTCTTTGTTTGAAATGTAGAAAGTGTTTTCGATTTTACTTCAACATGTCACGAAAATTATACGGAAAAAGTTTTAACTTAATGGATAATAATTTGAGGGGGAGTTAATTTATTTTAACTCTAAGGGTATATGTTATCATAAGTTAATATCTTTAGGGGCTTATTTATAACTTCAAGATTAGTGGCTTAGTCTTAAAACGTCATTCGACCAATTTTGCCAACAACCCGTAAGTTTTAAAAAGGCTCAGGATAGTTTGTAAATAATTACGTAGTTCTAGCAGCCTTAAAGTTGAAGATATGTTTCTGATTTGATTAATATGTCCCCGACCAGTTAATCACTAAGCTTCTTTTCAAAGAAGTAGTAAAATTTGATAAAAGAGGTTCACATAGGTATGATCATTCCTTTAGATAGTCAGTATCCTGCAGGAAGATATGTGTAGATCCGAGACTTTGTTGACTTAGGTGTTATCATTTTTTGGCTATTTAGAAGGTTTAATTGTCTACGTCCGGGACTTAGTTGACTTTGGTGTTACAATTTATATATCATATATATCCTAAATAACGCTTTGACAATAAATTACTACTTCAGACATAGTGACAACATCGATTGCTCTCGGTTTTGTAAGTTTCAGGTCATGTCTCTTAAATCATCTTGTATACATGTAGTGAAACTTCATAAGTATATAGTGTTTGAGTACAATTTTTTAATAGAATGCTTTGCTAGATCTCTACTATAGAAAGCTATATAGGCAACAACGAGTGCAGAACGACCACATGAATCGGAATCCGCTTAACTTATTAAGACAGACGATCGAGCCTGTCCTTGATGTCTCTCTCATTTCGAGGTGAGGGTGAGGTTGCTTGCAAGACTTTTTATAGCTGGCTTGGCCGAACGGAATCACCGATCTAGATACTAGATAGAAGGGTCATTCACTCCCTATTCTTTGAGAGGTTGCTTGCGACGGTAGCATTAGCTTTTCAATAAATTCAAAATCTATGAAAATTGTGTACTTAACACTATACCAGACCCTTAATAATTGAGAGGGAACAATGGAAAATGTTCCAATAAAATCAGGCATTACTATTTTCTCCCATGTGTTTTCAATTCTCAAATAGCCATTTTATTCCATTGATATCAAAAACATCATATCGTATGCTATTTTTGAGGGGGAGAAAATTGGACTAAAATGTAATGTGATTGTCTTTGACTTAAGTGCATAACTCTTTCCTCCTTATGCAAAACTCTTTCAAAACTCGATGCACATGTATAGGGGGAACATTTCTCAAAAATGAAACTATCTATGTACCAAACGGTTTGATTTATATCATGGGTAATTTTATTGATTTTCAAATCGTTTTATGGTTTCGATCTCTATACCCAACAACCAACTAATTCACGATGGTGATGGTGTCATAAGGTGGTTAAGGTTAGGTATAAGTCCGATGATCCAACCAGAACCAGAGGGATCTATCCAAGGACATTCCACTAGATAGAACTAGAAGTCCTTAGGAAAGATGGAGTTGAATGAAAATATAGGAATAAAGCCGACTAAGGATGACCTAGCACTAGAATAATCACAACAAGGTGCTAGTAATGACGTCTTGGTAAGCATTGAAGGGGTTGAAGAAAAAAAAAGAAAGAAGCCCTCCATGCACCCTGCGATGCGCTAGTTGTAAGGCAGGAAACTGGGTATCAATAACATAGGATATTCAACTAGACCCATAGACCATGATGGTGATCTCTTTGATGCACATGGTCATTCGAGACTATTTGGTGGAAAACGGTCTGGTTGAGCTCTACTTTGTCAAATGTCTTCCAGTAAAAGAGGAAGAGTACTGGTGGAAACTCTTCATGTATCCTATGTAAATAATTAAATCTAAAAATTAAAAAGATTTTCCATTTTTGAAAAAAAAACAATTATAAAAAAAACCACAAAAATATAAAACCAGAAAAACAAAATACAAAATTAGAAAATTTAAAAGTACCAATATGTTTTCATGACATGTCTTCTGGAATCAGTAATATTTACGGCCTTAGAAATGCCATTTAACAATGACACATGGTTGTAAATAAAGTTTGAACAGAAGTTCCAAATGTTTTCAATACATGTCAATGGTTTACAGTTATTTCAGACTGCACCACGGTCATCATTTTAAAAGCATGTAAATCGTCAAAAAGATAACTTGACCTCTCAACGAGAAATTCAATTTTTTCGAGCATGATCTACTTTATGATCATGCAAAGGCATGTGTATATTTTGCTACACAAACCGTGCTTTCTCCATAAAAAAAGTATACGTGTCAGTGCATTTATTTTTCAAAAGAAAAGAAATCTTCTATAACCCAAATAATTTTCTTAAAAATATTGATTTTTCTAAATCATGTTTGGGTTAATCAATTTGGAAGAGTGTTCAACTTAAATCAGAATCAGTTTTCGACATTACAAACATATTTTCACGAAAAATTCGACCACTCAAAAAAATTAAATAGATCTTTAAATAGAATACGGGTCATTGTTTGAGAGGGAGAGTCGTTTCGATTTTACTTCAACATGTCACAAAAATTATACGGAAAAAGTTTTAACTTAATGGATAATAATTTGAGGGGGAGTTAATTTATTTTAACTCTAAGGGTATATGTTGTCATAAGTTAATATCTTTAGGGGCTTAATTATAACTTCAAGATTAGTGGCTTAGTCTTAAAATGTCATTCAACCATATTTGCCAACAACCCGTAAGTTTGAAAAAGGCTCAGGATAGTTTGTAAATAATTACGTAGTTCTAGCAGCCTTGAAGTTGAAAATATGTTTCTGATTCGATTAATGTGTCCCCGACCAGTTAATCACTAAGCTTCTTTTCAAAGAAGTAGTAAAATTTGATAAAAGAGGTTCAAATAGGTATGATAATTCCTTTAGATAGTCAGTATCTTGCAGGAGGATATGTGTAGATCCGAGACTTTGTTGACTTAGGTGTTATCATTTTGGCTATTTAAAAGGTTTAATTGTCTACGTTCGGGACTTAGTTGACTTTGGTGTTACAATTTATACATTATATATATATCCTAATTAACGCTTTGCCTATATTTAAGAAAGGGTTCTATTTAAGAAAGGATCTCTGGTTTCGAGGGGAGCTAAGAAAGCTTCTAAGATGAGAATGACGCGATTGCCAACAGATTACTACTTTGAACATAGTGACAACATCGGTTGCTCTCGGTTTTGTAAGTTTTAGGTCATGTCTCGTAAATCATCTTGTATACATGTAGTGAAACTTCATAAGTATATAGTGTTTGAGTACAATTTTTTAATAGAATGTGTTGCTAGATCTCAACTCTAGAAAGCTTTACAGGCAACAACGAGCGCGAAACGACCACATGAATCGGAATCCGCTTAACTTATTAAGACAGACGACCGAGCCTATCCCTGATGTCTCTCTCATTCCAAGGTGAGGGTGAGGTTTCTTGCAAGACTTTTGATAGCTGGCTCGGCTAAACGGAATCACCGATCTAGATACTAGATAGAAGGGTCATTCACTCCCTATTTTTTGAGAGGTTGCTTGCGACGGTAGCATTAGCTTTTCAATAAAATCAAAATCTATGAAAATTGTATACTTAACACTATATCAGACCCTTAATAATTGAGAGGGAACAATGGAAAATGTTCCAAGAAAATTAGGCATTACTATTTTCTCGCATGTGTTTTCAATTCTCAAATAGCCATTTTATTCCATTGATATAAAAAACATCATATGGTATGCTATTTTTGAGGGGGAGAAAATTGGACTAAAATCTAATGTGATTGTATTTTACTTAAGGTGGATGATTCCAATGTATGTGTACATCTGGTACTTTGTTGATTAGTGTTTATCAGTCTTCGGTAATTAGAAGGTGTTGTAATTGTTACATCCGGACATTCTGGTTTTACCAATTTTATATATTTATATCCTAAATAACGCTTTGCCTCTACTTAAGAAAGGATCTATGGTTTTGGGGGGAGCTAAGAAAGCTTCTAAGAGGAGAATGACGTGACTAACAACATATTACTACTTCGGACATAGTGACAACATCGATCGCTCTCGGTTTTGTAAGTTTCAAGTCATGTCTCGTAAATCATCTTGTATACATGTAGTGAAACTTAATAAGTATATAGTGTTTGAGTACAATTTTTTAAGAATTTTTCAATAAATTCAAAATCTATCAAAATTGTGTACTTAACACTATATCAAACCCTCAATAACTGAGAGGGAACAATGGAAAATGTTCCAAGAAAATCAGGCATTACTATTTTCTCACATGTGTTTTCAAATCTCAAATAGCCATTTTATTCCATTGATATCAAAAACATCATATGGTATGCTATTTTTGAGGGGGAGAAAATTGGACTAAAATGTAATGTGATTGTCTTTGACTTAAGTGCATAACTCTTTTATCTATGTACAAAACTCTTTTGAAACTCGATGCACATGTGTAGGGGGGGCATTTCTTAAAAATGAAACTATCTATGTACCAAACGGTTTGATTTATATCATGGGTACTTTGATTGATTTTCAAATGGTTTTATGGTTTGGATCTCTATACCCAACAACCAACTAATTCATGATGGCGAAGGTGTCATAAGGTGGTTAAGGTTAGGTATAAGTCTAATGATCCAACCAGGATCAGAGGGATCTACCGAAGGACATTCCACTAGATAGAACTAGAAGTCCTTAGGAAAGATATAATTGAACGAAAATATGTAGCACTAGAACAATCACAACAAGGTGCTAGTGATGACGTCTTGGTAAGCATTGAAGGGGTTGAAGAATAAAAAGGAAAGAAGCCCTCCATGCACTTTAGGCAGAAATTGGGTCAATACATATGCTATCATAATCACAAAGATGATTTTTGGTATTGAAGATAGTCATCATGGACCCAGTGATGCAATCTATAACCCACCCTAGCCACTCAAGGTCTTTCAAAAGATACTTGTTTCATTTCACACAGAGATAAACATGTTATCTATCGACTTTCTCACTCTGAGTTAGTTGTTTTTGAAAAGGTGGATGTCAACTCCAGCCTTCGATCACTAAAACCAAGATGCACTTATTGAGTCTAGAGCCAAAAGATATCAATAATATATCTCATTAGGACACAATTATAAAATACACTTGTTGTTTACAATCAAAGGACACAAGTGATATATGTAGAGTCCTACACATTATCCTTGTGATCTTGCCAGGACATCTGAGTAATACTCTTTAGTATTCACAGTGATGATGGAAATCCTTCCAGTGTTAACATCAAACAGCACTATGGTAGGTGACTTGCGCGATCCTATATGGATCAAACATGTGTCAACTGGATATTGATTTGGTCTAGTTTATGAATTGATGACTCAATCGGTAAGATAGTAACTAACCGATTCACTCTTATCGTGTTGTCTGCTTTGAGACATTCCGATAATGAGAACAAGCAAGTACGGTGAATCTAATGCATGTGTGTTAGAGGATCCAACACTTTAAGGTGGAAATCCTTTCAAGGAGGTTCTTCTAATTTGAACCTACCTAATCACAGGTCAGTCCTTACGAAATCGAAGGTTATCGCTACCTATATTCGACAAATGACAAAGCCATATTCATCCATATCTGTGTTATTACTAACTCTTAATTGCAGATCTATATGATGGCGGTGATACCTTATTCTAGCAGAGTCAGATTCATAACCACATGCTCATACTCAAGACTTTAAGTTTCAAGTAATCAAGAAAGCTCAAGATAAAGACTTCCGCTCCTCTGATGATCAACATCTTCCTTAAAGTCATGTAGTAATCAAGTTATAGATTATTAAGGGAGATTGTTAGACGGATTTCAAGATGACATAAAGTATGAGCATGTTGGTCCAAAGACACAAGATCGCAAGAAGGCGAAATATTATAAGATAATCAAGTAATGATGCAAGATTTATGATCTTAAGAAGTTCAATGTTAAGTGATAGAGGCTCAAGATCACGAGACTATCAAGCATGAAGGAACAATCTCAATCTTAATGATCAAAGAACACTACATAAAAATATAAGACAAAGATCAAGATTCAAGACTACGAGCTGGATTGAATAATATTGAAAGAATGTTAAGCTTAAGATATTTGTAATCTGGAGTGACCTCCCTTAGGGGAAGATTGTTAGGAATTAAGAAAAAGATCGACCACTCTACGTATTTAAAGTAATTCTGCTTTAATAGTCATGATATGTATATGTAGTATAGCTTATCGGGTCGGTGATTATACAGAGAAAATTCTTAAGGAGTCACTAGGGTCCGGAAAGGCCGACATAGTCCATATCTTGTAACTATATAAAGCCCTCTCTACATATAGAGAGGGTGTTGGTTAGTTTATTTCTCACATAGAATATGTGTGTTTCTATAAGCTCTCCATCCATTCTCTCTCTAGCTTTCTCTCTCTAAGATATTGTATGTGAAGTATTATAGAAACCTACAGTTATGCAGAAAGATGTTTTTATGGGACAAAATGCTCATACAATTTATTTAGTGATGTAAAATCAATTAGAGTGATGTCCACTTTTTTCTATTTCATAATCGGATCATTTTGTTGTTCTTTCATTTTTATTCTATTTTCTTCAGCCAACCATAAAGTCTCTTCAGTATCAATCATAGAAATTGCATCATGTTTTTCACCTAAGGCACTACCACTATACATCAGGTTGTATTCGTTGAGTTTTACGAAGATACAAAAGATTTTGATACCCAAGAGTTGTCTGGTGGGTGTTATTATAAAAGACTTGAGGTTTTGTTAACATATCCATTGTTTGAACAGTTTGACCCGTTTTGTAGACAATGTTGTCAAGAACTTTCTTCTTCTTTTTTAAATCCACGATTTATAGTATTTATCTTATTTTTCAGAAGACTCTTTTTCCAAAAAGTCCATTTGAGTTTTCAAAGACTTGTTACATTCAATATTTGTAGAAAGTTGCAACTTTAATGTTTGAATATCTTTTTGAAAAGCGTCTAACTTTTCATTTCGATCAACGATTATACCTCGCATTTAAGAATCAATATGTTTTTCTCTGTCTATTAAATCAAATTTATGTCTTTGTTCAAAATTTTTGACCATTTCTTTGTATCATTCAAGCTCAACGGTCAATGATTCATTCATAATCTTATTCTCCTGATTAACCGAATTGAATTTTGCTACTTAGTTAGAGATTTCATCAATTAAAGACATCATCATATCATTTTGTTTTTCAGAAGAAGTAGTACCTTGAACAACTTCACTTTCATTTTCTTTCATATATTGATCATAAGAAATAACATTACTATCACTTGTAAGGTCAATATTTGAATCGTTAACAAAAATGGGTTGTTCAGAATGCTACATCTCTTGAACACTTTGATCAATGACATTATTATCTTGATAATTGTCATAATTTGGCACCTTAATGAGAACATTTAAAACATAAGAAGTGAGATTTGCCATTAAGACTGCACTTGTTGTAGGTGATTCATCATAATTTGAATCAATTGCATCAATATCATTCATCTGGAAGATAGTAGTGGTTGTCAGTGCTTGAAAATATGCGCCTGAATCAACTCTTTCCTATGTATCTGCCAAAAATGCAAGCTGTTCTTCATCCAAAATAACTCTCACTTCCTGAAATTCTACTAGCAGCATCTTTTCCTTAAACCATTTTAAATTTTGTGCCCACTTCATTTGTGTACACTACTTTACAACATGACCTTCACCTTTGCATTTGTAACATCGAATGACATTTGATTGGTTTGTAGTAACATTTATGTGTTCTTGATAACCCTTGTTCCAGTACCTTTACCTTTTGCGAAATTTCTCATATGACTATGAGTCTACTGTCCTTACACATTTTGCATTGTTACCCGACCATCTTGAATAGTGCCTTGGTTCCTTAAATTAGACAAATTCCTGACTTGATTGTTGGTCTGTTGGTATCTTTAAGTAAGGGTTGTGCTTATGAATGCCATTTCTTTGTTGAGACACTCAATTGGATCATCATTGGGATGAAATGTAGGTACAGCTAGACCTGAATCAAGTTGTGGAAATACCACAGGTGATTGTTGGTGAACAACTAGTGCTTGATATGATTGTTGATGAAAAACCAGTGCTTTATATGGTTGATGATGAACAACTAATGCTTCATAAGTTTGTTGTTGTGGATGATGTAAATAAAATTGTTGTTATTGAGGAAATGCTGAAAACTGTTGATTATACTGTGGTTGGTTGTACTGTTGATTGTTGTAAAATGGAGTTAAAGTTTGTGTGTTAGCAACTAAAGCAAGAGGGTCTGCAAATCTTTGCCTCATCATTCAAACTTCATTAGCATGGACCTCATGTTGCCTTAGATATGCATATAGTTGATCAAAGCTCGCATTGTGCATATCTTTTGCTAATTTGACATCTGTAACAAACTTACTCCATTCTGGCTGAAGATTGTTCACAAACTTTATATTAACTTAAAGTTTCTCCCTTCTCATATGTGAATATATCAAACTCATTA
Source organism: Tanacetum coccineum (assembly GCA_026074375.1). NCBI lineage: Eukaryota > Viridiplantae > Streptophyta > Magnoliopsida > Asterales > Asteraceae > Tanacetum > Tanacetum coccineum. Next base: position 16,342 of record BQNB010013231.1, on the reverse strand, counting down.
TAGAACTTGGATTCTCTTTCTTGTGGTGAGACTTCCAAACCTTCTATAAGCAATTTGACTCTGTCACATATTTCCTTAGCAACTTTGTGGTGATTCACAAAACTGTATACATCTAGTGGTAAACCTTGAAGAACAATGTTAGTTTCTCTTATGTCACATAATTGACGTATCTTCTCTTCTGGTGTTAGATTAGTCAAAGTTCTTTCTGTTGTTGAAGCAGGTGTGTTTATAGTTGTTAGGACTTCAAACGTTCCAAACTGAAATGGACCATTTATGATTGAGTCAAGAAGGTGTGCACCATGTTCTTTACCTTGTATGTAAAGTACCATACGACTCTGCCATGAATCATACTGACTTTTCTCGAGCATAGGAGGATGGTTATTGCTCCGCAGCAATAACATTCTCAGCCATAGTAGACATAATGATTTGATTGTTGTGTTAAATGATATTATAAGATCGTTTCAATGATTAGTGAGAGGTACGTTATTGTGTTGTTGTTATAAGTGTTTATGTGTTGTGTTTAATTCCTGAAATTCACGAATTATGTGGTCAAATCGCCTGATTAAAACCATAAATCGCCTGAATAAAAGTTGCTCAAATCGCCTGATAAAAGTACTCAAACAGCCTGATAAGTTTTGTCAAATCGCCTGATAAGTGTACTCAAATCGCATGATAAGTGTACTCAAATCGCCTGAAAACGGTTCTCAAATCGCCTGAACTTAAGACTCAAATCACCTAATAAGTGTACTCAGATCGCCTGATAAGTGTAATCAAACCGCGTGATAAATGTACTCAAATCGCCTGATAAGTGTACTCAAATCGCCTAAAAACGGTTCTCAAATCACCTGAACTTAAGACTCAAATCGCCTGATTTTAATGAACAAATCGTCTGATTTATGAACTTATATCGCCTGATTTTAAGATCGGATCGCCTTAAGAGGAGTGATCAAATCGCCTGACTCAAACCGCTTCCAAGAACACTGCCAAACCGCGTGATTCGAACAAAAGTACAAACACAACAAACACTTGAAAAACATAATTTTACAGGTTTTTTTTTGAAATTTTTTGCACAACTAAATATTCCTAGGCTATATCTATCATAAAAATCAAACCTTTAATGTTTTTAACAACAAAATATGGATCTTTGATTTTTTCGGGTGTAAGCCTAAAAAACACAACTTTTCAAAATATTTTTTGCAAGAAAAAGACACACAATCAACACATAATCATCCCATGGCGTCTGATACCAATTGTAAGATATGATATCATTAACACACAATAAGATTATATGAGATTCTACTTTCTAGAGAGAAAAAGGGTTGGAATGTTTTCTTGAGAGAGAAAACAAAGAAAGTGTGTGCGAAATATATGAAAACCAACATGTTAGGATCATAAAAGTGTCGATAATGATACTTTAAGTGGTTTTATTTATGATTAGTGTTTAGTATATATTTTACAAAGTAGATAGTAGTTTGTAATAAGGAAAAATATGCTAAAAATGAAAAATAGCATATTACCTAAAGAATAGGGTCTAGATTGCAAAATTAGGAAAATAAAGGAAGGAAAGCTTATCCTCCATCTCCTATATATACCCACCTAATAAACATTAGGTGGTTAAGGATTGTAACAAACTCACTTTCCCTCCCTTTTCTCCTTTTTATAAAATTTGGTAAATTGTGAAAGTCTTTCCTTTCTCTCTTAATTCTCTCTATTCTAAACCTTCCTAAATCATGTGATTCAAGATAAAACGTAACCTAACAAGTGGTATTATATGCTAGTAGAGATTAAGAGTGATCTAGTTTGTAATCAATATCATTATTGAGGATGACGTGAGTGCATTTGGTGAAATTTGGTACTTTCGTGTGATTATTTGATCTTATTGAGCATTTTCGACATCCTATTTCACGATTAGAATCGTTTTCGATAGCATTTATGGAGAATACGTGATCGTTTTGGTTATTTTGAGTAATTTTGGTATCCTTCTTGCGTTATATACAAATTCGACAAGGTTATTGGTTGGTACGAAGGAGTTTATCGTAGTTTTCTTATTTTCGGAAGTTCTATTGTTATTGGATCGAGTTGTAATAGTGATACGTGCTTTCAGTTTTATAGAGACATATTTTAGGTGTTATTTTTGTCAAACTCGGAAGTTGTTACCGAGATTGGTCTTGTACACAAGTTTTTGGTTTCATCAGAAATTATGTATAAGGAATACGTCTCATTCTCGAAATTAAACATAAACGTTGTAATAGATACACAAGTTCTCGGTTTTATCGAGAATTGTGTAAGGAAATTCAATTTCGATATCATCTCACATTTTTACACAATTTCGGTTTTATCAAAATTGTGTAAAATAGATAAAAGGATAAGTTTTGACATTCTAATACGGATTTGAGAATTGTAAAGTGATCATCTCTTTCGGTTTTATCGAAATTGTGGTCCTTTTTGAATTCAAATTGTGAAAATTACATTTTTGGTTTCATCAAAATTGTAATATTCATTTTCAAAAACATCTTAAACGGATCAAATTTCATTAAAATTGATATTATTACTATTTTATCGTGATAGTTATATTGAATTTTGATTGAAAAAGGTTTTTCAAAACGTGTGTTTATGGAATTTTGAGTTTACCGAGTTTAGTGTTATCCAAGAAATAGTGTTATCCGAGAAATAGTGGTTTTCGAGATTCATCTTACCAAGTTTAGTATTGTCAGAGATTTCAATTTTGAATTTTAACATAGAATTTTTGATACGTGTCATACTCGACAAGTTTTGAAGTATTTGGTTGATCACAAATAAAACTCTTTTTCGTCTACAAAGATCCAAGCTTTGAGTCACAAGATATGTTGACTTATAATACACCTCAACAATCTCTTGTTGATGCCAATTCTGATACTAGACCTCCGATGCTTGAAAGAGGCAGTTGTATACCATGGGCAAGTCGTTTCAAAAGATATCTCAATCGAAAGAGAGAAAATAGAAACTGGCTTAACAAGGCAATTAATGAAGGTCCATATGAGTTTAAAAACTTCACTCCGCCTGACAATGAAGATCTAAGGATGCAGCCAGAGGAGGATTTAAGAGGAGATGAATTGAAACATTATGAAGCTGAGATTGAGGCGATGAATTTAATTTTAATTTCTATTCTAAATGAGATATATGATTCAGTGGATTCTTGTAATACTGCAAAAGCCATGTGGGAAAGAGTTGAACGACTAATGCGAGGAACTGTGCAAAACAAAGTTGACAGGGAAACATGATTCAATAATGAGTTTGATCCATTTGTTGTTGAACCAGGTGAAGCACTTGTCTCAGTCTACAATCGTTTTGCTTAGCTAATGAATGATTTAGAACGGAATGGCATCAAATTCCCTCATGTCACTGTTAATACAAAGTTCCTAAATTTTTTACAACCTAAATGGCTGAAGTATGTTACTCAAGTTCGTCTTACAAAAAGATTAACAAAGGATACTTATGATGATTTGTTTGATTACCTTAAACAATTTGAGAAACTGGTAAACACATCTAGAGTAAAGAAGTTGGAAGAATCACATGATCCTCTTGTATTGGTGGCACATACTGGTTCCTCTCCCAGAACAACCTCACCTTACTATGTCACACATCCTTCTTCAGTGGTTGATTATGATGATGATTATCAAGGGGATGCAGTACAAATTTTTTTTAAAGACACACTTACTTCTACAATGATTTTACTTGCTCGTGCAATCACACAACGTTTCTCTGACTCAACAAATAATCGTCTTCGTACATCCTCCAACACCAAAAATAAACCAATTGTTCAAGCTGACAGAGTAAAGATTCAAAGCAGGAACTCTGGTAACGATGGCAGAAATACAAGATGTTTATACGTTCAAGAGGAAGTCATTAAAGGTAACAATGTTCAGAATGATGCTGGGAACATACAGCGAAATCTTCGAACTACATCTTTAGGAACTGCTTCAAATGTCCAATGCTACAATTGCAGTGAGAAAGGTCATTATGCTCGTAATTGTCCTAAGCCAAGAGTTTGAGATTCAAAATACTTCATGGAAAAAATGTTGCTAGCAACATTGGACGAAAATCAACGAGTTTACTTTTCAAACGACGCATTTAGAGGTCGTTCTCTTGTATCTTGTGCTGTTGTATTATGAAGTAACACTCCCAAACATATTTTTGCTGCGACACATTTTTGGGGGTTTTACAGATTGGTATCAGAGCACTGGTTATAGAGAACTAGGTTGTATATTTTACCCTAGACTATAACCGTTTTCACAAACATTGCATCACATCAAATATTTTCCTAAGTGTATACACACAACTTGCTTACTTGCTTGGATTACTTGCTACATTAAGTGCTTACATGACATACATATATATAATATATATGCTTTCATCCCTTTGCATATATCGTACATTCATTTATATAAGAGTTATTTATATAAATACCAGAACATTTCTTTAGACATTGTAAGTTACATAATGGTCTCATTTTACTTCTTAGACATTGTGAGTTGCACAATAGTCCCACTCATTTCTCAAGCATTATAAGTCTTACAATGGTCTCTAAGACCCTTTTCATAACCTTATACAATATCGTATTACACGAAAGCCGTCATAGTTTTGTCTACATGAAATTATGTATGAATCTAAGTATTACAAGTCTTGTATGGGCGGGACTTGTAACATAAGGACTGATATGATAATTGCTATGTTGACTCATTCATAAAGACCTTTATCTTATTACTCTAACCGAGTACTCATTAACTATCTTGAACTCTATGTCGAGCTCGCCTGATTGTTTGACTCCCCGTCTCCGAAGACGAGTTTTAAACACTCGTTCCATACCCATTAGAGCACATGCATCGTCATGTCATCCACCACCTTGAAGGTTATGGGAGTACGCGTATTGCATCGGGAATTATTAAGTAGGATGATTTATAATTTATTTATTTGAAAGGATTGGGACGCCTCTTCATTTAAATAAATAAATTGTAAATCCCCGAACCATAAGTTTATCAATTCATGATTTCCATAAATTGGGACGCTTCTTTATTCAAATAATAAATTATAAATGAGTTGGCTTAATGGTATCCATATGAAACGAGTATGAACTCGAACCCGATGATCACCGAAATCCGTTAAAAAGGTCTAGAGACACGATCGTGTCTTACCACTCAGCAGAATCTTAAGGCCTCGCTTGGAACTACCTTATCTCATTCCTAAGTTATTACTTTTGCCTTTACCAATCTTTACGATCATGAACTGTTTGTGGAGCTAACCGACTTGTGCACACTTAAGCTAATGGATTTGATTCATCCTCGAACTAACGACTGAGTACAATATTCCACCACCTATCACGTAAGCTCTCCTGCGAGCTCCTCCCATTCGTTGAACTTTATTCTAGGGATATTGTTTCTCGAAATGTCTTCACTCTCTACATCCCATCATCATTCGTTATAGTTATTGTCGTCATGGTTGCTGTTGTTGGGTCCTAGCGTCCACTTAGTGGCCAAGACTTTAATTTTACGATACATCCCAGCTTGTACAATGTTATCCAATAGGTAATGCAACCCTGCAACCCCCCCCCATTAAACCAGATAAACACCTATCGACGGAAGAGATAGCCAAACTATTCATTTCGGGCCACTAATAGGAAGACTTAGGTCGCGATACATCCTAGTACTGCCAAGTAAGTTGGGTACGTACATCCATAAGCCACGTTGATGTGAATCATCGAACATTGCAGATAGCAGAAATGAGACTCCGTCCTAGGACATTTAGAAACTTATACAAACATACTCACGCGACTACACTTTCTTCTTGAGGTTTTCACTATAATGAGACTTTCTTTATAACGCGTTTATATTAGTCATAAGACCTGTAATGATATATTTTGAGATACCCATTTTGATGGATTAAATATCCTGGTCATACCTAGCCAAAAATTTTGGTAGATTGAGAAGTGTAGAAACACCTAATTTTTCTGAATAAAGTTATCAGCGTCTTGTTTAGAACTCGTTTATTAAATCTTAAATCTTTTCTTGGTCAGACAATCGGTTAACACAAATTAAATCTCAGGACGAGATTTCTATAAGGGGTAGGTACTCTAACATCCGGCAATTTTTAGAATTTTAAATGACTATTTTAACCTTTGACTTTTCGGGTCCGACTTGACTTTTTGACTTTTGATCTTTTATCGTCACATAAAAACGATTACCGCGTAACTGGTAAAACTTTCGGAACATATTTTAATAATAAATCATATTTATTATTACATACCTCGAGTACAAATTTATTATTAAACTTATTTGATTTGAAAACGAGAAAATATAGATTTTATTCCTAAGTTGACTTATCAAAAACGACTCACTAAATCACGCTTTCACAACTCGGACTCTAAAGCAAGTTGATGTAAAACGACATTCCAGACAACTTTTTAGTTTTGCCCGAGACCCGAAAACAAGCAGAAAATGACCAAAATACCCACGTGAAATTTTTGAAACAAGAACGACGTGTACCGACACAAAAATAATTATATTATATTTATTTATCACTTTTTATTAAATAAAAATATTTAATAAACCATTTATCATTTTATTCAGACAAGTTTGTTAAAAACGTAAATATTTAAGTTAAAGTTTATTTTATGGTCAACGCGTACCCGTGACCCTCAATGGCTATCAAGTGAATAATAATCATTGAATATATTTTATAAAAACATTTATAATATAATAGTCGAGTAAATAGTCATTTTTCATGGAAAAATAAATTGGAACGCAATGGCGCAAGTTTCGTGTTTTGAATCATCCGTTAAATGGCCTAAACAAGTCCCGAACCATTATTATACAAAAATTACACTTTCAGTCCTTCTAAGCAATATTTACAACATTAACCCTAATCTATTGGGAAGTTGTCACCTTGTTTTCATAATTTTAAGTATATAAAGACAGTATTAGGGTTTCCATTCATTTCATTCAAACCCTAACTCACATATGTCTCTCCTTCTCCTCTAAATAAATCTGACGCCTCCTTCTATTTTCCAGCCACCTCCAGCCATTTTTCCGGCAACTTGCCGCCGACCCCACATTAGCCGCACCACTTCCGCCATCATCGCAGATCCACCGTAACCATCATCACCTCAACAACAATCCACCAACCACATCACCACCACCGAACATCTATCACCTCCACCATGGCACAACCACCTTCGAAACACCCCACCACACATCCACTACCGCTGCATACCACCATCGTCATCATCCACAGCCGCAACCATCCCACGAATCACCACCACACCACCCACCTCATCACCACTCCATCACCCTCATTGCCACGTCATCACCATTCCCACCTAGCCACCGCCTAGCAGACCACCCACAAGGGTGCGTCTGGTTCGTCTCAGCGCCAACAAAGGGGTGCGTTGGGTTTTCACAAGCACGAGGGTGCGTTTTTTTTTAAAATAACACGAAAAGGGTGCGTGTGATTTATTTAAGCACCAAAAGGGTGCGTGTGGTTTATTGATGAAACCCATCCGGGTGCGTGGTTTTCATGGAAGCACCAAGTAGGGTTGCGTTTCGTTTATATGTTAACACCACAAGGGTGTGTTTGCTTCCGTGGCTAAACCCGAAAAGGGTGTTTGTTTTGGCAGCCACCACGACCCACAAGGGTGTGTGGGGTGTCGGGTCAAACCACCAGCCCAAGGTGCGTTTAGCTTATGATAGAAACACCCATTAGGGTGCGTTTGGCTGTACCAAAAAATGTAAGGGTGCATTTAGTTTCGAAAACAAGCACCAACATGTGTGTTTGGTTTCGATAACAAGCACCAACAGGTGAGTTTGGATTAACAGAAAAGGTAACGGGGGGGTTTGGGTGTGGATAAAATCCGTAAAAGGGGCGTTTAGTTATGCAGAAAAACCAATAATGGTGCGTTTGGGTTAGCAGCAGCTTAGGGAGTGTTTGGTTTGCTGAATAACACCCTAGGGGTGTGTTTGGTTCCGCAGTTAACACCAAACAGGGGTGTTTGGTTTGGCAGTTAACACAAACAGGGGCGTTTGGTTTGGCAGAATAACTAAAAGGACGTGTTTGGGTGAGCAGGAAATGTATAAGGGCTTGTTTGGGTGAGCTGAAACAACCTTTAGGGTGGGTTTTGATTTATATAAATCGATTAATAAGTATATCATAAGATTTTATAAATATAAAACTGGATTAGATGGTGGTTAATGGTTAAATAAATGTGTTATATATTATTTAATCTCGTCTAATTATATATATTGATTACGCGAGCAAATTGCAACACGGATTGCTTGAAAAAGGATTAAATTATATAATTTTATGATTGTTTAATTTATAATTATAAAATAACCAGACAAACAAACGAGAGCTATACTTTTACAAATAAGATAACTATTTTAGCTACAACCGTCAAGAAAATGAAATACTAAATTATAAAATATTATTTTATAATTCCTGACTAGAAGATAAAGTCATAACTTTTGTAAAATCTTTGAAAACGTCATTTACATAATTCTCAACTTTAAAACGTGCATTACTTTTATAACAAGGACTCTTTATTAACTTATATGGTGATTTCCAAATACGTGTCAAATTATTTAGTTTCCTTTATTTTTATCATCTTTCTTATATAATACTTGGAAAGTATTATATAATTAGACCATTTTATTTTAATTGTCACCTTTTTAGATATAACTCCATGTAATGTGTATATACATACGTCACGAGTTATTATTTTGGTTGTGTTCTGTTATATAATTCACAGTAACGAATTAAATACCGGAATGCCAATTTCATTATGTAAAATATACGGAATATATTACATACTTTAATGTTTACCTATTATACTCATTTTGTTTAAACCACTCACCAAGCCTATTACCACTTTAATAAATCTAAAATATTTTAAACAACGTGTCACGTTGATGTACTCATTCATCGGAAGACCCAAATACATTATCCTAGGCTAGTAGGATATAACCATTAAGATAAACCGCAACTTCTTGATTGAGCTATTTCGTCTTCCGCTCGTATTGTGCATATTAGATGCCTATCCGTCAATTGTTCTGCAACATCAAGGTGAGTTTATAGCCCCATGTTTTACTTGTTTTACATATATTTTTGGGGTGAGAACATGCTTGTTTACAAATTCATTTACATGGACGATTATATACGTGTTTACAAATTCATTTACATGGTCGATTACATACGTGTTTACAAATTCATTCACATGGACGATTATATACGTGTTTACAAATTCATTTACATGGTCGATTACATACGTGTTTACAAATTCATTTACATGGTTGATTACATGTGTGTTTACATGAATGTTTACAAACTCATTTACATACTCATTTACATATCTCGTGATGAGATACATTACTAGTTTTCATTATGGACACTACAACTTTGTTTTCATTCTAATGATTAAGGATTAGCTTAAGTTACATGAACTGTTAATTACTCAGAGGGTAAGCGCGAATGTTATAAGATAGATCTATTGGGGTTGACATCCCTATTCGGGTTAAAAAATATAGAATAAAATAATAACTAAGACTATCTATCACTTGGAAATTGAACGTATATATATCATGTCGTTAGATTGAACTACATTTACATGCACATTTACTTTGATTGTCTGAAATTGATTGGCATTCATTGGGATACATTTACAGTGCTTGAAAAGATTGGCATACATACAAGTCAAAGCGCAGTTTCATGAACTTAGGTCTGTAATCGTAATCACATAGGGTGACTATTGTATTGGATACAATGGTCATGCATACATTTCAAATCTTGGATTTGAACACAAGTACATACATTTTGTGACTATTTAATGATTGAAATAGGTCATGCATACATTACAAATCTTGGATTTGAACATATATTCATACATTTTGTGACTATTTGAGGATTGAAATAGGTCAGGCATGCATTACAAATCTTTGATCCACCATTTTAAATTGCTTTATGATACTGTAGAGAGACAGTAGTCACTAAACGTTTTACATGGTACTGTGATGACACAGTAGACAAATACATTCATTGGAATTTACATTTATACTTTAACTAACCTATGAACTCACCAACTTTATGTTGACACTTTTAAGCATGTTTTTCTCAGGTGAATTAGATGCTTGGCCTACTTGATATGCATTGGAGTCTACTACATTCAAATGATCAAATCTCGTTGTATTGTTTTTAAGATTTTCATTGTGACGCAATTATGGGACAAATGTTATATCAATTTCAAGAAAATCAACGAGATTACTTTTCAAACGACACATTTAGAGGTCGTTCTCTTATATCTTATGCTGTTGTATTATGAAGTAACGCCCCCAGACACATTTTCGCTGCGACATATTTTTGAGGGTGTTATAGAGAACGTGTCTTTGGAATTTCAAGTACAATCTTTGGTAAAGGAACGAGAAAATGTCAAATCGAAATATCAAAAACTTTTCGATTCAATCAAAAAGACACGAACTCAAACTTAAGGGGAAATCAATGAATTGATTGAGCATGTTAATCAAAAGTTCTATGCATATGTAGACGTTCGTGCACAAAATCAAGATCTTTTGATAAAAATATCCGAGTTAAAAGTTAAACTGAAAAATGTTAAAAAAGGTAAGTATATGAATACTAAGTTTGACAAAGCTAATATTTCTACTAAACTTATTTGTGTTACACCGTTAAATAATCAAGTTTTTCAAAAGAAAGCAGTTGCTCCTAAAACAGAAGAGAAACATGTTTTGCTAAAAACAGTCACTTTACAGACTTTACCTAACAAACAACAAGCTGTTGAAACAAACAAATATGGCATAGCACGGAGAATGTATAAAGTTGAAAAGAAATAGAACACAAATACAAACAAAGCTAAGAGTGTTTTATCTTCTACATGACTAAGAGCTGCTTCTAGTGTTAGAGGAACATCCAATAGAGATTCATCATTCAATAATAGTGTCTTAGCTAACACTAAGAAATCATCAGCGAAAGTAGAAGTTTCTAATAGGATAAATAAAAAATCATATGTTGCATCTAGGAACGTTATGTTAAACACAAAAAGTGTAACTGATATTGATGTTAAAAATGCTGTTAAAGCGAAGAATGTATTGTGTGTTTCTTGTGCTAAAAATGTGCTTATCTTGTGTCATGATAAATGTCTTGCGAATTATAAATTGAATGTGCATTCCAAAGTTAAAAGAGCCTTATTCACTACTCCTAGAACAGTAAAATCTATGTTTGAAGATACTACTCACGTAGTTTCAAAGACTATGTTTTATGTTAAGACTACTCAATCCAAGTCTTTAGATATTACTCTCATAGTTTCCAAACCTAAGATTGATGCAGTTACTCCCTTAAGTGCCAAAAATAAGGTCTCTAGTGCTTTTACTTTGCAAGACAATTCACTTAGCAACTACATGAAGAATAAAATACGAACCAGTCGAATGTGGCAAAAGTGGTACGAATTACAACCACATGTAGGTTGGTCACCAATTAAAACGCCTCCGAATGTTGTTAATAGTTGATATACTTTTAAAACATCGGTTTCTGTTAAAAATGGGTCATCAAATAGTCCCCTTGTCCAGATATGGTGTCTTTATGTGTTGAAGCTAGTTCAAATCGTTTTGTGGATTGTTTATAGTGGTTGTTCAAAGCATATGATTGGTGATCGTACACTGTCAAAAAATTCGTAGCGAAATTCATGGGCACCGTCTGCTTTGGGAATGATCATTTTTCATCAATCGCAGGCTATGGCGATTATGTACAAGGCAACATCACGGTTTGTCATGTATATTATTTTGAAGGCCTAGGACACAATCTCTTCAGTGTAGGACAATTCTGTGACGGTGATCTAGAAGTTGCTTTTCGCTCAAAAACATGCTATGTGCGAAATATAGAAGTAGATGATCTGCTTACAGGAGCTCGTGAATCTAATTTGTATACTATCTCCATTTCTGATATGGCTGCTTCTTCACTTGTTTATCTTATGTCCAAAGCCACTTCGACAAAGTCATGGTTATGGCACATCAGACTCTCACATCTAAACTTCGGTACCATTAATGATCTTACCAAATATGACCTGGTTGATGGTCTTCCGAAATTCAAATACAGTAAAGACCATCTATGTTCTGCATGTGAGCGGGGAAAGAGCAAGAAATCTTCTCATCCACCTAAAGTGGTTCCAAGTAATCATTCCAAGTTGGAATTGCTTCATATGTATTTATGCGGACCAATGCGGGTAGCATCGATCAACGGAAAAGATGAGACTCTAGAGATTATTCTCGATTATTCTCGATTCACATGGGTATATTTCATTCATACAAAAGACGAGACTCTAGAAATCATAAAGAATTTCATTGCTCGAGTTCAGTTGAATTTCAATGCCAAAGTTCACAAGTTTCAAATTGACAACGCCACTGATTTCAAAAATGCAACTCTTAAGGCTCATTATGATAAGTTAGGCATTATGAAACAATTTTCGATTGCTCGTATGCCTCAAGAAAATGGTGTTGTTGAAAGACGCAATCGTACTCTTGTCGAGGCTACACGCACAATGCTTATCTTTTCTAGATTACCTGAATTTCTTTGGGCCGAGGCAGTTTCCACCGCTTGCTTAACTCAAAATCTGTCAATAGTTCAAACAAGGTACAACAAAACACCATATGAATTGCTAAACGGTAGAAAACCAAATGTGGAGTACTTTTATATGTTTGGTTCATTGTGTTATCCAACAAATGACCGAGAGGGCCTTGGAAAGATGAAACCTAAAGCATATATTGGTATCTTTATTGGATATTCGGAAACAGCTAGAGGGTTTTGAATATATAATCGATACACTAACAAGATTATGGAAACCATCCATGTCAAGTTTGATTAGATTACAGCTATGGCTTCTGAACATTACAATTTAGATTTCATTTCACAACGATTCATCAATAATGATTCATCAGCAGAATCCATGAATACTCCGTCTAAAGAGGATTTGGATAATTTGTTCAGGCCAATGTAACACCCCTAAATAGGGTCCCAGCGGAATATGGGTCTAAGAGTGCTACATCATAAATCAACAGAACAAGACATGAGAGATCGACCTCTATATAAGTCATTTGAATATGATACATTGGATTGAGTAAAATAGTTTGTTACAAAAGCCCGAAGCTTAACTTGTTCATCCTTGTAAATGTAAAGATTTTAATACATAATAAATACTTTAAAATGTAATGCACTTAAATCTCCCTGCAATATGACTCCTAAAATGTTGACTCCAATGTATCCTTGTTCTTGTACCTTATTGACCTGAGAAAAACATGCTTTAAAACGTCAACATAAAGTTGGTGAATTCACAGGTTTAAGTAATGTATAAAGTAGGACCGCAAGATTTCCAAGTGCAAGACATGTAACACATACAATATCTCAAAATGTAATTAAGCATGCGCTAAGCTCATGACACTGAAGCTACAACATATATGTGTATGCAATTTAATGCAAATAATGTGCCCATGTAGATGAGCACTACTCACCTGCAACATCCAAATTGTTCTGACATGGTATACATTCGTCGTTTCGGTACCACCAAAACTAGTGAGCACTACTCACCTGAACGGGGATTTCAATCCCAAATAGATCTATTCATAACATTCGCGCTTACAACCAGTAATTAACAGTTTATGATTCAAGGGTATAGTGGGTTATAACTACTTAGGCAAACTCATAATTTTGTTTAAAGTGTACTTGCGTCTAAATGTAAAACAATGCATGTTTCTCACCCCAAAAGTTGTAAATCATTATAATCGTATAAAATGGGGCTATGAACTCACCTCAAGTGAATTGGATTGATTATATAAACTAAGTAAGTGAAAGGTCTCGCGTAATCCAAATGCAACCTAATTAATTATAGGCCGTATGACTATAATGTATTTAATATAAATACAACATCACAAGTTATAGAGTTACACCACCACCTAATAGTTTTTGTTTAATTTAAAAAGTTGAATTAATAATTAAATCGTACTTTTTAAATAAATGTTTATGTATTTGTACCTGTAAAGAAAATATTATTTTTGTTCAACAATGTATTATTTGTTAAAAATACTTGATTTAATATTTTTATTGATTATGTAATGATATTATATAATTAGTTTAATTGTTTTAGAAAATAATATTTATAAAGTTAAAAATGTATATAAATATTACATAAATGATATCACAATATTTCTTAACGTTTTTATAGCCCAAACGGACCCGAAAACACTCGTAAACCACTTTTTCTATTTCTATCAGATTGTTATATTTTTATAAAAATTACAAAAAATTAATTATAAACATAAATTAGTTTTTTTTATAATTTCTATTTATCCAAAATCTTTAAAAACTCATAACTTGCACATTTTAACTCCGTTTCGCTTGTTCGTTATATGTATGAAATCGTGACGAGATAAATTATTCAAATAAAATACTCACTGTTTTTATAAAAATCTGTGTCAAAACAATAAATTCAAAATGATTTTATAAAACTATTTTTATAACTTTAAATCTTTCAAAACTCATAACTCCTTCGTTTTAATTCCGTTTTTTGAGTTCTTTATATCCACGAAATTGTATTGAGATGTTATATCATGATAAAATATATATGTATTTTTCTCAGATCTAAAATAGTAACTATTTTTATAAAATAACTTTTATAAAAACACTTTTATATATTTAATTATTGTAATCTTGTAAATATCATAACTTCTTCGTTATAGCTCGGTTTTGTTCTTTATATGCTTGCAATCCTCATAATATGTACTATTTAAATCAGTAGGTGTTATAATTTTATAAAATTCAAATCTTCAAAGAATAATTAAAATAGTCTGCATATATATATAAAGTGTATAAACTAGTTTTATAAGTAATTACTTGATTTAATTTGTACAAGTCCTCTACATTAGTTTATACCACATGTCTTACATATTTTGGGTCCTCATATTCCTATCCATCATTCTTGTCCAAGTAAAGTGTCCTCATGATAATTTACATATAAACTTTATAATAAACTTATTAATAATTAATTTATCCATGAACTTTATAAATTAATCCACACTTATATAAAGTATGTAGTTGCATTTTAAACATCATTTCACCATAGATACTTATATATTGGAATCATAAACAAGTTCATTATATTTTATAAATCCACAAAACAAACCCTAGGTGGTGATTAACAAATATAACATGATAAAAAATATGAAATTGAATAAATAGAAAGATTAGGGTTTATTTTTAGACCTCAATGTAGATGTATGAAAATAATACCCAAATTAACTACAAGTATTTATCCCTAAATACTTCCAAGAAAACCCTAATTTTCTTTTGAAAACCTTAATTTCTTCTTGATATAAACCCTTGCTAAAACAATACCCAAGCTTCGAAACCACCTTGATATACCTTAGATGTTACACCTAAGAACACTTGTATGCTTGTAATCTTTGTAAAAATCAAACTATGGAAGCCTTAAAAATTATATACGAGTCGTGGGTTATAGAAGGGAAAATAAGAGAGATTTAATTAATTTTGCTAGTTGAGAAAGTGTAAGTATGAGTCTTACATGGTACACCCTTTTATACTAGAGGTATTAGTCAAACCCACTAGCAAAACCATGTCTAAGAGGAGAGTTTAGACATGTGTTTTATTATTGGAAGTGAAATTTAAAATGGGTTTGTGTTTTATTACTAGTGTATCTGGCCCTATGTGATTTAATGGCATAAGAATGATTAAAATTTTAGGTATTGGGTATAATAGTGCGTATTTGTTTGAGTATAGATAGGTATTGGTGCCTCCCTATATGCCTAAATGTATTTTAATGCGAAACGTAAACATTTTACGTAACCGATAAAAATAAAATATGAAAAGTTATAAATTATCCTTGTAATAGTTATATAACACTTGCTTGACGTATACTTTTATTTGTTTGATGCCCGTTTACGTTGAATGTTGATTTTTAGTTTACGCGATTTAACCAAACGATGAAAATTAAAAGCAAACGCGTAAAACCCTAAAAATAAATAATGGCAAGTATTGAGTCATAAAATGATCTGAAATAGCGGATTGTTATAGTCTCCCCCCATTAAAGGATCCTTGTCCGCGAGGCTCAAGATGCGGCACTTGTCGAGGGTGCGGTTTTTGTGAAGAGATGAGGATACTTCTTTCAAAATTGATCTTCACGCTCTCATGTGAACTCAGGACCTCTCCTAGAGTTCCATCGAACCTTGATAATGGGAATACGGCTTTTCTTTAACTGCTTGACTTCACAATACAAAATTTCTACTAGTTCTTTAATGAAATGAAG